>VTGD01000128.1:0-138610 GCA_013406985.1 Calonectria crousiana | reverse complement strand
CCCCCCCCCCCCCCTCCCAAGACGAACGGGTTTTGGTCTAATTCTAATGCAAGACTATTCCGAGTTCCATCTCCATCTCCATCGCCCTCAACCTCGCCTCCCCTCCTCCCTCCTCCGCAATCCTTCTTCCGCCTCTCGCCTGCGCCGCCGTGGTCCTGTCCCATCCCGCCCCAGTCGCCTCCGCCTCCGCCCCCGAGCTGCCTCTGCCAGGGCAGCTCGCTATCAAGACGTCTTCCTCAAAGAAGAGAAAGCTTTCCCGTCCCAACCCCCGCGACCAGGAACCGCTTGACGAATCGCCCTCGCCCGAATCCGTCCTGCCTTCGTGCGAAATCGACGACGATCCCGCCCTCTCCTTCTCCGCCGCCTCTGTGCCCTCGGGCCCTGACACCCCTTTGTACCTTCGTGCCGACTCCCAGCCCGCATCGAGTCTCCCCCCGCGCCTCCAGCACCAGGCCAGCTCCCTTGTCTCGGCCGACTACGCCTCGTCTGCCGCTTCATCACCCTGTGCCTCCGCCTACGCCGACCTCTCCATCGAGAGCGATCGTGGGGGAGACGAAGCTGGCACTGTCCCCGCCGTGGTCAGAAGCCAGTCTCCCTTCCGCGTTTCCAGGCGGGTCATTATGAATGGCGACCCGGACGTCCCCCACCGATCTTCATCTCCTCTGAAACGACGTGCCTCCAGTATGGACCCTGAAAACGACGAGTCCAAGACCCGTGACGTCGAAATGTCCACCTCCCAGCCCACGGACTCCGCCGACGCCGAGCAGCAGCCCACCGGCGACGTGCCTCGAGCCATGAGCGTCGATGTTCCGGAGCCAGCAGCTTCAGCCAACACTTCTTCCCAGCGTAAGCCCGTCCATGAGTGGCCATCGTGCGAATCGTATTTGAAATGACTAACAGATGCCCTAGCCCCCCCTCTGACGGAGCAGGTCAAGATTATCGAAACTCTCCTAAAGGCGTTCGCGGAAGAACCTGTAAAAGAGGGCGCCCGAGCCTACATAGTATCTCGTACTTGGGTTGACAAGGCTCTCGCCCTTCGTACTGATTCAAAGGCGAGCAAGACTGAGTCGATGGAGCCTCTCGGTCCTGTCGACAACTCCGATATTATTGAGGAGGTCATTGAGGAACCCAACGGCAACAAGTTTGTTCGTCTTACACCCGGATCTGGCGATGAATCATTCCAGCTGTTTTCCGAGGATGCCTGGAAGATGGTCATTGACTGGTATGGTCTTAAGCAAGGCCAAGAGCCCATTCTTCGTGCTGCCATCAACACTGCGGACCCTGGAGCCGAGCCAAATGTCATGTACGAGTATCATCCGCCAATCTTCCGAATCCATCGGCTGTGGTCCGAGGTCAGCCCTTTGCCTATTGAGCAGTCCCTCAAAGCCAAGGACCCTGTGACACTCGTTTTGGCCAGAAGCCGTGACTACCATGCCCAGACCTTTCTTAAGGAATTGAAGACATATACAGGGGTTCCCCTGGACCGCAAGATCCGCGTCTGGTCGGTACCTCAAGTCATTTCTGCGGGCGTTCCTTCTCAACCTCGTCGCGCTCTTACACCCCCCGACTCCCCTGGTCGGGTTATCGGTCAGCCCTCCGCCGACTCTTGGTCCAAACTTCTCCTCGACGTTGCCACCTTTGGCCAAGTCCGCGACGAGAAGATCAAGGTCCCCATTGAGGACCAGACCGGCAACCCAAACTACAACGGAAGGGCAACGTTGCAGCTTTACGAGCTTGTCACCGACCAGACTCTTGTCATTGACGAGGCTGTCGAGAAGTATTGGGTCAGCACATATACCGGCCGGCATCGCGGCAATGACAAGGCCATTCCCACAAGAGGTGCCGCATTGGCCTCCGCTTCTGCTCCCGGTAGTGGCCGAAGTAGTCCTGCTCCTGGAGGCCCCATGACTCGAGGACGAGTTCAGAAGAAATCAGGTCGCAGCGCAGGAGCGGTAGGGCTCCAGAACCTCGGCAACACTTGCTACATGAACTCTGCTCTCCAGTGCGTTCGAAGCGTCGAGGAGTTGACCAAGTACTTCTTGATTGGCACGTATCAAGATGAGGTCAACAAGACTAACCCCCTAGGCTATAATGGTAAGGTTGCTATGGCCTACGGAAACCTCCTCAAAGAGATATACACGGAGGGCAAGGTATCGGTCAGCCCCCGAGACTTCAAGACGACTGTCGGTCGTTGCCGAAGCACCTTTTCCGGGTGGGGCCAGCAGGACTCCCAAGAATTCCTGGGTTTTTTGCTTGATGGTCTTCAGGAGGATCTGAGCCGCATCAAGAAGAAGCCCTACATCGAGAAGCCTGATTCGACGGATGAAATGATCAACAACCCGGAAGCTATCAAAGAGATGGCAGACAAGGTTTGGGATATCACTCGCCGGCGAGATGACTCTGTTATTGCCGACCTGTTCACCGGCATGTACAAGTCGACCTTGAAGTGCCCCGAATGCGGCAAGATTAGCATCACGTTTGATCCGTTCAACAACCTGACTCTACCCCTCCCTGTGGAGGACATGTGGTCCAAGAAGGTCAAATTTTTGCCCCTGAATGACGTCCCCGTAATGCTTGAGGTTGAACTACCCAAGCACAGCGCTATCGAGCAACTGAAGCAGTTCATTTCTACTCGAACTGGCGTTCCCGCAGACAGATTGATGGGCGCTGAGGAGTTCAAGGAGCGCTTCTTTAAGATTTACGACAACACCGGAGATGTTTCTGAAGAGATCCAGCAGAGCGACTTGCCCACAATCCATGAGCTGGAGTTTGCCCCAACCAATTGGCCACACAAGGGGCGACCTGCCAGGTACCGTTCTATGTTAGATATCGACACCCCTCTTGATACCCCTGAGTGGGACGACGCCCGTTACGACAAGATGGTCGTACCCGTGTTCCATAGGCGGCCACAAAACACCGCTCGAGGTCAAGAGGGCACTTCTCCTCCGCACTTTATCTGTCTCACAAAGGAGGAAGCATCAAACATTGATATTATCCGACGAAAGGTCCTTGAGAAGGTAGCTACGTTCTCAACTTGGTCAAAATTTACGGAGTCTCCAGAAGCCGAGACCTCGGACAACACCGAAGGAGACGTTGTGATCACTTCGGCCTCGGATGCCGACTCCTCTGGCGACGGCAAGGTTGTGGCTCACTCAGTTGAGGGCGAGGACGATATAGTCGACGTGACTATGAAGGACGCCGCTCCTATCCATGAGCCTCACGTTCTCAGACAATTCAACTCGAAACGCCCCAAATTTGTCAACCTCGACGGATTCCTTGACCCTCAACTCCAAAACCTGTTTGAGCTTAGCTACTTCACGGACAGGAGCTCTGATGGCGCTGTTCCTACTGGCTGGTCAAACGTTGACAATCACCGAATTCTTCCGAAGGTGTCAGATCGCATCCCCGAAGCCTCTGCGGAGGAAGAGGATGGAGCCAGTCCCGAGAGTTCCAACAGCTTGGGATCAGGTAATGAAGAGGACAGCACAAATGATGAGAGCTCTAAGGTCGATGACCGACAAACCCGAATGAACGAAGAATCAAGCGAGGAGGATGCTCCCCAACCAGCCCGGGTAAGCTTCAGCCACGTCTCTTTATTTTTATTCTTCCATTGCTAACAACAAGCAGGCTGGCCCAAGGCCATCCAAGGTTGGCCCCGCTGGGCGAAAGAAATTCAAGGGCCACAAGACTTACAGTAAGAAAGGCAACAAGCGCCGTGACAAGCAGACGCGCTCTGGAAAGTCTCAGAAGCTGGCACCCGTAAAACCCCAGCCTACGCCACCGGCAGTTGCTGATGGTGGTCCCCTGATCCGACTTGGAGAAGGTCTTGTCGTGGACTGGATCGAAGAGGCTTGGGAGAAGGTCTTTGGGGGCTCCCCCAATGACTCCAGCGAGGAGGAAGGTTCCCGAACTTTTATCGACTTGGAGTGTCTCAATGACCCTGCCCTCAAGATTAGCCAGAGGAGGCGCAATCACCGCCGTACCAGCGGTATCACTCTCGACGAGTGTCTCGACGAATTCGAGAGAGCTGAGATTCTTTCGGAGCAAGACATGTGGTACTGCCCCCGTTGCAAGGAGCATCGACGAGCAAGCAAGAAGTTCGACTTGTGGAAGTCGCCTGACATCCTGGTGGCTCACCTGAAGCGTTTCAGCAGCTCTGGATGGCGAAGAGACAAGCTTGACGTTCTAGTAGACTTTCCCATTGAGGGACTGGACCTCACAAACCGTGTTATTCAGAAAGAGGAGGGCAAGGATGAGATTTACGACCTGATTGCTGTTGATGATCACTACGGTGGTCTCGGCGGTGGCCACTACACGGCATATGCAAAGAACTTTGTTGATGGACGTTGGTACAACTACAACGGTAAGAGACACCCCCTCTGTGTCATCCATATTCTCCTTATACTTGAATACTGACTGGATTTCAGATTCGTCCGTCAGCCACGTGTCGGACCCAGAGTCTGCGATTACCTCTGCTGCCTACCTGCTTTTCTACCGTCGCCGTTCAAGCATTCCTCTGGGCGGATCTCGCTTTGGAGCTATTTCTGAGCAGTATGAAGATGACGATGAAGATGCGGGGGAAGGTCAGAGCCTCGGCGAGGGTTCCTCCCTGATTGGGTCGTCGAGCGCTGGGACCGGAGCCGGAGCAACTCGCCATCAAGCCGGTCATGGTTCGGGTAGGGTCACAACCACGGCGCTCGGTGCTGACGATGACGAGGGCCTACCTCCATATGAAGGCCCCAGTCGTATAGAGACAATCCACGATAGCATCGAGGATGAGGCCGTAGACGTAAAGGATTCCTACCAGTCCGTGGGTGCCAAGTCGCTGAACCTGACACAGGGGTGGAATTTTGAGGCACTCGGTAACAGTGGCCTAGAAGACTCGACAGGTGCAGACTTTGCCAGCGACGACGTGCAACTTGATTCGTCCGCCGATGAGCAAGTCCTGGGTCAAGAGTTCTACGATCCCGACACTGAGATGACGGGAGCCGACGCCAGCCACGATCATGTGGAGCCTCCGGCCCCCAACGAGGGTGCTCAGGCTGCACTAGCAGATATTCAAAGCGCTGCCTGGGAGCGCAAGGCCGTCATCTCGGTGCCTCCGACGGGGCAAAGTGACCAGGACTCCAACGAAGTGGCAGAGATTCACCTTGAAGCCGATAAGGGAGCCCGTGCATAGTAGGGTTCGCGGCCGGACTCATGGTGGATCAGTCCCGTTGTTAGTGTATCTGGAGACGGTAATGGCGGTACGGCTTTAACTTGAGAGAACTGACGAAGTACGATTTAGCATGATGGAAACGACTGGTATTTCTGAGGATGGATAGTGTTAGTAAGGGTGTAGATAGAGTGATAGACACACACACACACACACACACACTGCAGGAACGAGCGAGCGTTCGCGCCCGCACACATGGCATGGCCTCGCGACTGCAAGAGGGTACATCGGCGTTGGGCTGCATGAATCATGTCTTCGGGAACGGACATGTAGGCTAAAAGATGAAGAGAGATTACAAAAAACAGAAAAAAAAGACCATCATTTGCTACGAGCCCGAAAGGGAAACCTGCCACCCGGGTGTCACCGAAGTGGCATCAAATCCGAGCACGCAAAGTGATTGTTTCAAAACACCGGGCTAGTATGATGGTATCATGGTCTCCATAATGGAGCCGTGTCACTCAAAGTGCCGGAGAGATATTAGCAAATTTTTAGTTAGACCCCAGACGTCAAAATGATGCATCAGATGAAGGGAAGAACAGGCCCGGCGCTTTTGGGTGTCGTTTGGGCACCGTCATCAAGGCCAGTGCAAATGGGAAAAAAGAGTGCTACATCGTTCAAGGCACCGAGAATCACACTCCAGAGGGGGGAGAGGGGGGTGAGTGGCTAAAATATGCAGCAATATAGATGCATCTGTAGGCTCATCACAATCGAACATTGTGATGCGGAATAGGTAGTCTATTACAGGATGAGCCAGACGGAAATATGGCAGTTTGGCCACGTGACGTCCTTCACGACGAACATGGATATCCCCAGTTGAAACCGGCCCCTGGTCGCTGAGAGGCTCGTCCTTGGGTTTGGTTCGCTATGAGGGGAGGGGGGCGACGGGGGTGTTTGCGCGACGAAAGTCCCGGCCCGGCGTTTCGGGAGGACACTCAATCGAACGGTTTGCGACCCGGGTGCTGACATAGGCCGTGCGTGGGACAAGGCGGCGGCAGCCCGGGAGGTAACTTGGGGGGACTTGGACGGGCGCCATGCTGTGGCCGATTGTGATGGGGATGGGACAGTCACTGATGGGCGCCGTGGAGGGCAGGCGGAGATAATGGATGGCATCGGTACGCACCCGTACTCCGCACGATGCGGCCCCGAGCCTGACGGAGCACCGCACCGCCAAGCGAGGGGGGAGCTGGCAGGGAACTGGTTGATCCAGGGACCCAGGAACAAGCTTCTGGGCATGCTCTGACCAGATTGCCAGGGTACAGCTTCGACCTTGGCTTGTCCTCCCCACCCGGACGGGCTGAAATTGAGCGGGGGGAACGGCCGCTCGTTTGAGGGCGCGACGGTGCCCCAGAGGTACCATGTGCAACCCTGCCTCCCCGGAGCAAGGAAAAAGCAACGAAGAGCGACATGGTGTGGGCGATTGCACTTGGCCCCAGGACTCGCGCAGCAGCCCCGCGCCAGTTGGCTGGTTACTTCTGGTTTTGGTCACGGCAAAGTGGTGCCATGCTTGGATGATTGCGGCTCGTCAAAGTCATTCGAGTCGAGCAGCCAATATCCTTCTTAGTTTGCTTTCTGCCAGCTAGCGCTCCATCTAGAGCCTCATCCCCAGCCCTGCCGGCTCTGGATAATGACGTTGGTGGTGCTTTCATCGGCTCGCAGCTGGTCGTGCTCGTTGACTTAACTCGACTGAGCCTACAACCCCCCCTGCCGCCCCTGTGACCTCAGGATATCCTGACCTGCCCAGGCGGGGGGCCTGCCATTGTGCCAGTTCACTGTCTGGGGTGAAAGTCAGAAAAGCATATGCCCTAATTGGCCGGGTTGCTCGTGAAGATATCAACCTTGTGGTGTTATTCGTCTTATCAGGCAAGCCCTAGAATGGGAAACAGCCCGCGACTCGGCTTCATTCCTCCCGACGCAGGGAACCGGTCATAAGGGTACGGACAACCGCTAAGTAAGAAATCTCGCACGTAGGAGCGAACACACTATGAAATCTCAAATCCGTCTGGCATTTTTTTTTTGGTCAGTCCCTGCTGCTATACTCGGTATTGATGGGCAACCTCACCCACGGGAACACTACGACTCTGCTGGCTCTCAGGTTAGTGCACGTGTCTGTGAAGGCGAGTGGGGCGGGTGCCCGAGACTAGCGGGCAAAATGGCCGAGAATGGAAGTTCAAAAAACCAGCTGGATTGGAAACCAAGTTCGGGTTTCATGGGCGTCGGGGCTTTACAGGAAAGAGTTCAAGGCTATAGTAAGCCCAAACGAGAAGGCAGACAGTGTTAGCTGCGGGAACATCTGGAAGAGCGATTCGGATGAAAGTTGGAGGCTGATTCGAAGTTGCAACGCTAACGCCGGAGCTGGCCGCTTCCTCTCGGCTCAGTCCGAAGCAGTTGATTGATGAAAGCCGGGGTCGCACTTGGAGATTGTTCTGTTGACTCTGATGAATTCATCATTACGTGAGCGGCTGATGAAATAATTTTTTTCTCAATTGTCCTGGAAAAGAAAGCCCAAACACTAACACCGTTGAGTGGAGTGAACGGGGCAGAACAACAGCGTCGGCCTTGGATTGCCATCCAAGCTAGTTCGTGGCGCACGTGCTGAGCAGGCGAGGGGATATCAGACGAAGCAGGGCTGGAGAGCGAAAGAGGACTAGCAAGCCTGGGGAAAGCTGATCTGGCCATGCTGGTCAAGGATAGGACTGTCTCGTTATCGATATCCGAGGAACATAGTCGACCTCGCTAGGTTGTGGAGGTCCTTGGGCTTGTCCCTGGACACGCTAGGTGGGCGGGAAAATCCCAAGGATCAGCCTCTTGGAGGACCTAGGCCTTGCAACCTCCCCATGTAAATTTATGTGGGGCGTCTTTGGATCGTCGTGTCTATCAGCTTCGGAAGTTCTTCTGGAATACGTCTGGCGCCAGTGCTTGGTTTGGGCGTCGGAGCTTTTGAAAGGAAGATCATCTGATATTGCTGGAACGAACCATACCTGTGGGCGATGGCCATTGCGCCACACAAGTCTTACTTGACGAACTCGGCCGTCAACTTGTCTTTGGAAGGGGCGTGATATGAGCGGAGAAAAATACGAGACATTGAAAAAGACAGTTGGGCACAAGGGAAACCCACCGCGAACTGCCAGAACTCTGTTGCAAGTCTTGATACCTGTTCCGGAACCGCCATCGAGGCTCTACCTTTGGGAAAACAAAGTGCTGATCTTGGCTGAGACAGGAAAGGGGGATGCACAATGCTGGCGGAGAGTTTAGAACCGGTATGGTGGGAGGTGCGGGGCAGGACACCATCACCACCGTCATCATTGTCGTCATTGCTCATGCCGTCGATAAGACAAGCCGGACGGGTGTTCGGGGTGTGCTGGTCGCGCTTGGTTGTTGTAGTCAAGGCGCATGGAATTCGGGGACAGTTATGAGACGGACATTCATTCGCTTGAGAATGGGCTCCGGCTTGGGCAGGGAAGCATGTGCTCCCATGCAGAAACACTTTGGTCGTCATAGGGTTCAAGTCGAGTGAGACCTGGTGGCTTTAGGTTTAAGAGGTTGAGAGACTCTGGCTCGTGCGACTAGGGGGTGCCAGCTATGTACCGGACTAGCCACGTTTCCAGCCACAGTCGATGCTACTCCGCATGCCTCCCAGTTCACACGCACACAGTTCACACACTGAAATGTATGTCGAAGCATCGATGGCTAGTGCTTGATAGGGTTTGGCGAGATTAGGGTTGATTCCGAGAGGATCATATGGCGATGGGAGCTCCACAAAGAGGGAGAAGGATGCGCGGTACTTGCAGTGACTTGCAGGCGGGATTCGCAAGACAGTTAGGATTTGGGCGGTCGGAACGAAGATGGGGAACGGAATTGAGCATGGGAATGGAGATGGGAAATACAATTGGGATGGTTGGCCCGAGGGAGATGAGATGGCGTCAAGCATGTGGGTGACGGCTGGCGGAGCTGTCATCCGATCCCGCTCCGGCAGCAGAGCACAGAGCAACCCAACAGAAGCCAGAATGGAAGTGAAGTGGCTTGCGAGCGCCTTCCGTCTTGCTTTGTTCTGGAGCTAGACTGGAACATTATTAGAAGGTATGATCAGATGGCAGGTGTGTACAGTGCCTCACACACCGTGGCAACTAGATGGGCGACACTGCATATGCCGCACATGCCACACGTCGCCCACTCGCAACGCCCTCCCAATACCGTGCTGCCAATCGCTCACAGACTCACAAGCCGATTTCGCGGCAGGATTTGCGTCGGGCGCAGCTGGGTGGAGCTTCACAACTGCCAGAGCCGATGGATGGCGATGTGGAGGGTCGCTCGGAGAGAAACACCTCCACAAAAACATGGATGCATCTTGCTGGGTTGGGTGATGTCGCGTTGCACAAGCACAGTGTGCAACGCAGACAGAAGAAGCAATTATGTAAGACGCGTAGGGGTGACGAGAAGAAGGTTGCGATGGCGATGAGCGTGGGAGGGGGCAGTGCTGCAAGCGCGCAGGGGGCATACGTGCAGCTTGCATACCGTGCCATGCACAAAGTAACTTCTGCACAAGGCCGCATGGGGACATGGAAGGGATTCCTTCCATCGAAGCCTTCAATAAAAGTCCCCACCAGCCACAGCACAATGACATTACATGCAAAGTCCCCTCCTGGTTCACAGTGACGTGCGACCGTGTTGGTGGCGCATAGCTGCGCAGGAGCAGAGTTCTGAGCCCGGCGCCCGGCTCGGGCTTTCATCACCACCACCATCATAAGTGTTTTTCTTTTCTTTTTCAAAACTCATTTCTTTGCAATTGGGCCTAGGAGCATGTAGCGGCCACCACATGTGGCCCGCATGCTACATTCCTTCTCCCGCGCCCTTGGCCTCCGCTTCCCCTCCATTTCAGCCAACTCTGCTGGGTGCGGCCCTGCGCTGCTCTGCGCCTGCGCTCTGCACTGCAACCGATCCTGTGCGGACACGTACTTCGCTGCTCAGGGTTTATGTCTGTCTCTGTCTCGGTGGACAGTGCACACAAAAAGCCGAAGACGGGCAGGCGGGCCCAGCAAGAGACAGATAGTCAGTCAGAGACAGGCCGGAAGCGCAGAGACACGCAGACAGAGACAAAGATGAGGGAGATGGGAGCGAAACAGCTCCCTTGCCTTCCCAAGCTACCTGCATGGTACGCCTCACTACTCGGCTCCCCAAGCCCTTCCCGGTAAACGAGGCGCCAATTTGACCGCCAGCCTCAGCCTGATGCCCCGCACCTAGCTGTCGCGCTGGCGCCCAGCACTTGTAGCTGTGCTGTAGCCCTCAGGTACCCGCCCACTCCAAGAGCCCCCCCCCCCCTTTTCTACTTCCAAAAGCTCTGCGGGACTACAGGCTGCTGCGGTGCCCTGTGAGCCCCGCACGCGCCGTCGTCAGAGGCGCTGACGCAGTGACGCAAGCCGGTCCTCTTACCAACACCCAGGCAGGCTAGCGCGGTGCTGGGCTCAAAGCGACTGGTCCAATGGCTGCACAAGCCCTTTCGTCCAGGCTTCGAGAAAGAAAAAGAAAGAAAAACACTGCTGGGTCCCTAGTCGCCGTCACATCTTGTTCCCTGCCGATGGTGTGGCAATTCCAGATTCTCGAAGACGGCCAGAAGGCTTCCAAGCGACCAACGCCGACCCGCTCGAACCCCCTCTCCCACTTGTCCACTGTGTTTTCCCTTCGCGTCAACCACCACCGCGCTCCACTATTGGCCGCCATGCCTCACAAACCCTCTTCCAGCCCCCCGACCACAGCTCCATCTTTGTTCCTCACACCCCAGCCCAAGAGGGTACATACGCCAGATATGGATGCCTTGGTGCCTCGTGCCTCATGCCATGCGCGCCCATGCCAGCTACCCCATGCTTGTGCTTAGTGCCTGTGCCTTTTCCCTTCCCTCTGGCATTTGTGACGATGGGGTCGCGCGCACAAAAATGGATGTGGCTTCGTAGCACCTACCGTATGGATAATGTTGGTGATTGTGACGAGTGATACTGTCCGGACGCTGCTTCCCCCCTGCTTCTGTCACACCACCCATTCACCCACCCACCCATCTAGCTATCTCATCGACGCTGCTGCGGCTGTTGCATGTTCAGCCTCCATGGTTGGTTCATGGTTCATGGTTCATGGTTCTTCGCAACCCTTTCTGTTGCTCAACTTGCTCCAACAACCCCAAAACTCGCCTCGCCCCTTTTCGTAGTGCTTCTTGTATCCGGCCATCCCTGCCCTCGTTGCGGCTGCCGTCAGTACTGAACCGATCGTTGTGGTGACAGAAGATTCCTCGTAGCGCGCCAAATATGGCCTAAGAACTCGGTATTATTTTTCTTTTTTCGCCAGGCCTTGCTCGCGCCCGCTTTGCCATCGTCCATGGCTGTTCCACTTGTCCCCAAACGAGTTCATCCATCCCATCTCGTCCCATACTCCTCGATAGTCCAGCCCACAATCAGACCCCCCACTCACCTTGTCGCCAGCTCTCCCGCTAGGACGCCCGGCTTGCACACGCCCACAAATCCCATACACGCCCCTTGGTCCTCTCAATACCTCGCGCGCTCCTCCCCTCGCGGCTCGCCCATCTCCTCACCTCGATCGATTGATGCTCTTGGTGCAACTGACCTGTCACCCACCCAGGTACCCAACTGGTCTGTTCTTGAAGGGTTCCCTGGCGGCGGGAACAAGCAATAGCCGGAATATCGCTTCTTTTTCTTCTTTTCTCCTCTCCTCTACCACCTCTTTACTCTTCCTCTCTCCCCCGGCCGTCCCTGGTCAGCTCTCTTCTCTCCCCTCCGCTCAACCCTTCTAGCTGCCTTCTCTTCTTCCTCAGGCCTGCTGCTGCATCATCCCTGATCTAGAGCTTTATTTATTTATTTTTTATTTCCTTTTCCTTAGCTGTTCTTTTTCTCCTGCTGTTCCTTTTTAGTCACCTATTTTCTTTTCTTTTGCGTCGCTTTGCGCAAGAACAGTGCTTTTTGGTGCCCCCCAGACTCCCCTGCCTTTTACTCAGGCCCTTGCCTGTCTGGTCTGGGTTAGCAAAGTCACTTTTCCACTTTGCCCCCCGGCCCCGAGACCTTCTCATACTCACCTCGCCCTCTCCCTCCCTCTCCAACCCACTTTGTCTCTTGTCTTATTCCGTGCCTTGGCCAATTCGACCTGTCGACTCGGCCTCGATCCGGGCGGATCTGACTTGCTCCCGATTGCCTTCTCGACGACTGCGTCACTCCGTCATCAAAGCGCTTCCCTCCCGTCTCGACTTGCCTCGACTCGACTCGACTTTGCGTCGCCGCTTGCTTGCTTCTGTTTGCAGGCGCCGCCCTCTTATCGCATCGCAGCGCACCCCGTCGCATCGCGCCCAGATTCGCGTCGCCTCCTACGTTCTACACCCTCATTCACTCACGGCATTTCTTTCATATCCAACATCGCCACTGCGCCCTCAAAATTGTGCTTTGCTTTCTTCAGCGGCAACTTCGCTCTGCGCCCGATTACTATTCCCTTTTTTTCTCTTCGTTTGCCTTGCCTTGGCCTGGTCCCTCACCAACTTTCTGACTCCATTAGCTCTCGCTCAGCTGGCTTGCCTAGTTGGTCGGACTACCTCAAGGTAAGACCCAATGCTTCCATGATTCTGACACCACCGACCTTGCGCACGCGTGCTCGGTCCTTTGCCCACCTAAGACACCTCAACCAACACCTGGAAGGCAGTATACTGTCTGTCTCGCGCCTGCTCGATGCCCTTTCGCCCGATGTCTCATGTTCCTCTAGTCTGCCCCAACCTGTTCCATCGACCTTGCCTTCCATCTGCCTTCCATCGGCCCTCCAGAGCCGTCAACGTCTCACTCTCTTGCCCCCTCTCATACTCCGTCTGCGCTTTCGACCGAACCCGGCCACGCCGAATTCGTCTTGCACATTTACCCCCCTGCTACTACTTGTTCATCAACCCTCCTTGCTGACCGTGTCTCTTCCCTCTCAGCTTCACCTCCTTCCTCATCCGGATACTCATTCTTGCGCCAACTCCCACCGCAAGCACATAAAATCGACCAAGATTCTTCGAAGAGGGGCAGAACTTAATTCTCAGGGGAAATTCTTCCTCTTCGCCATCGCCTCAGAGTCACCTTTTCACAAATTCGCCAATACATTCATCTTCTTACAAGCAGGATGAATCAAGTCAACGAAGATCCCGTTTTGCTGCCCGATGAACAGGTTCTGTTGCCGTTTTCCCCTTCAAATTACTGCCAGCTAACCACCACTGTAGCTGGAAGACGATGACCGGGATTCATCAATTGGAGAGGTGCGAGTTTTTTATCCAAAGGTTGAGCCACAAATCTGACCATTTTCTTGGCCCATCAGGATGCACCATCCTCGACTCAGAGCATCTCAAGTTCCATCATGCAGTATAGGCGTGAGAACGGAAGAACCTACCACGCTTACAAGGAAGGAAGTGAGTTCCTCTCATCAACTCTCTCAACCCATTTCCTTTTATGGGTGCAGTAATGACCATTTCAGAGTACATACTTCCGAACGATGAACTGGAACAAGAAAGACTAGGTATTAAATGGCATTCGTTCTTCCGCATTCCCACAACTAACTCCAGGCAGACTTGCAACACCATCTGTTCCTCCTCACTTTTGGTGGGAAGCTTGGACTCTCGCCTCCGAACGACTCCAGTTCCAAGGTGAGCAGGGTTCTCGACATTGGTACCGGAACAGGAATTTGGGCGCTCGACTTTGCGGACGAGCACCCTGAATCCCACGTAAGGATGCCCTGTTCCAATTTGCAGGAATTGCTCCTCACGAGTACTGTCAGGTTCTTGGCACAGACTTGTCAGCAATTCAACCACGCTAGTACGATCAAACGCACATACCCCCACCGTCTCGCTCAAAGGCTAATGATCCAATCAGCGTCTCTCCAAACGTCGAGTTCATCATAGATGATGTCGAAGACCCATGGCACAATTCTCAGCCGTTTGACTACATCCACAGCAGAATGATGAATCTCAGCATCAAGGACTGGGATTCTTACTTTAAAAACATTTACAAGTAAGCCGAACCACGCTCGCCCGCCTGCGCTGCAGCCAGCGACAGCACAGCTAACTGGAGGGAAGCAACCTGGCGCCCGGAGGCTACATCGAGATCCAGGAGGTGTGCTCCGCGATGCAATCCGACGACGGCACCCTAAAGGAGAGCCACGCCTTGTGCAAGTGGTACAAGCTGCTGAACGAGGCAGCAACCAAGCTCGGCCTCACGTTCATCGATTTCGAGCAGATGAAGAAGCACATGGCCAACGCGGGCTTCACGGCCATCGTCGATAACCGGTTCAAGTGGCCAACCAACCGCTGGCCAAAGGACAAGAAGTACAAGGAGCTCGGGGCCTGGAACAACGAAAACACCGGCGCCGCCTTGGAGGCTGCCACCATGGCGCCTTTCACGAGAGCCTTGGGCTGGTCCGCTGAAGAGGTCACCCTGTTCCTCGCTGATGTGAGGAAGGACTTGAACAACCCGAGAATCCACGCATACTGGCCCATGTGAGTGCATGCATAATTGACAAGACGGTGACTTGAAATTTTTACTAATGGCTGTTTAATCAGATGTTCCATGTACGCAAAAAAGCCGGCGGCTTAATTCACATTACTCAGCAAATGCGGCGCCAGGAGCGGACCAGTTGCACATGCTAGGAGACTGCATGGATTTGGACTTGACGGATTAGTTTTAATTGAACTGAAAAACATTGCAAAACTGAAACAATAACCATCTTGGCTCCGCTTTCACGTAATGTGACGATGACTTCTTCTTTACTCCCAAGACAAGCCTCAGGCAGCAATGAAAAAGAAAGAAAAAAGACACGCCTGTCAGACGTCCATCGATACCCACCCCGAATGCGCGCCCGAGGGCAGACCGCAGACGGGGTCGAGATCATCAAGAGAAAACACTCTCTATACAGCAGCAGCACAAGGCCGCGCCGCCATCCTTGCGGACAGTGCGAGAGGACCGGAATATTCACTCTAGGGAATCGAGGATATACACTCATCAACCAGGGTGGGATCTGTGGCTCTTTTAGGGAACCAAGAGAAGGTCGAATACTATAGAAATGATTCTCCTGCGCAGGTGGGTTAGCAAATGGTTTCAGAGGCTAATAGCGGCGGGCAAGTCCACGCCAACACGCCAAAGCATTTCACCAAGATGAAGTGAATGCTGTGCTGAATGGGCTTTGGACTGCTACCAGTAGGGGTGCACATACTGAAGTATTGTCGACGTGAAGAAGAAAGGAAAAAAAGTCCAACGGGTGGCGGCGTTGGTGGCATTTTATACAGAGGTGAGTGGGTCTCTGATTGCTCCCAGCCTCAAAAATTTTAGCATGCAGAATTTTCCTCTCCCTGCCAACGCAGGCAAAACCAGGAACGCCCCATTATTCTTTTGCGAAAAATGCAGCATTGTGGATCGAAAGAGATTGGTTGTCAAAGCCAAGACACTGGCATCGGCTGCATCATCCAAGACCTGTCGTGTTGGAATCACGCATTGCGCCTGCAAGATGCTCTTGTTGGGGAGCACAGCAGCATCACTCAGGTCTGGCACTGAAACCATAATACGGCTTATTCCTGATACTATTCGTGATTTACTTCATACTGGCCAAGTGTCGGTATGCGCATCACAGTTGGGTACATGAACCATCTACCATCTCAGATGAGGGTTGATCCAATTCTACATTTTTGGTCCCATAAATCTCCGGGTCCAACCCATCTCCACTACTGCCGCGTGCCACTGTCCGCTGCGGAGCAATCTTTAAGATGCCTCAAATTTGATGAGGCAAGTATGTTCTTGCATCTTGGGGAACCTCTCATCGGAGAAAACCTCGAACCGAGCAGTGATTCCTGGAGACACTCCCTCAAATCCAGGCGCAATGGATGTGCTGTACTTTTGGTAAATCGCTGCGGCAAGTGTCGTCATCTCCGCCATGGCCAGACTTTTTTTTTTCATCACAGGTTAGCTCGCTACCCTACATCAAGCACGAGCCGCGATCAAAACTTACTGCATGCCGATGCACATCCGACCGCCACTTGAAAAGGCCCAGAACCACCGATTCATCTCGGTAGCCTGTGGACCCAGCCACCGGTCCGGGTTGAACGTCAGCGGATCCGCGAAAACGTCAGAGTTGCGGTGGAGACTGTACGGGGCCATGCCCACGGTGGTCCACGCCGGGATCTCGTAGCCGTCAATTGTGGAATCAACCGGGATCGATCGTGGTTCCGACGCCGACAGCGGCGCATAGAGCCTCAGCGTCTCTTTGATGATGGCGTTGAGGTACGTGCACTTGTCGCTCACGGTGGCTTTCGGGAAGCCGTACTCGTTGAGCGATTCGGTTGGGATGCTGGCGATTTCCTCCCTCAATCTTTCCTGGAACTTTTTATTCTTGGGCTGGGAGAGAGACCATATCATAAACATCAAGCTGTCACTAGTGGTGTCAATCCCCGCGAGGAAATGGTCAGCCAGTTCTGAAGCCTGCTCATTGTCATCCATGCCGTCTGCCTTTTGGGCCTGGTGGTGTTTCCAGAGGCTGTTGATGATGGCGCCATCTGGTCATGGCCGTATCCTGTCAGCCCCTCATCACTTTTCAACTATGGCAGGGGAAGTGTGAAATCTTACCATCCGATTCTTGCAGTCCATCCTTTTCTGCATGCTGCATCTCCGACCGAAAGCGCTGATAGGCCTGGAGCGCAAACTGTCGGATGCCCGTGTAAGTCGCAGGCTTTTGCATGGGTAGCACAGGCCGAATCATCTTCTCCATTAAGTTGACGCGGGTATACATCCACTTTGTGAGCGCGGGCAAATGCACCGCAAACCACGACAGCCTCCGACGCGCCGGATCTAGGATGTCGCCAATCAGTGCGCGGTGGGCCTTTGAGCCTTCCATGGCTGAGGTTGACCCATACTTGCCGTAGAGGAAGGCTGTAATATTGTCCAGAGAGTAGTAATGTAGCGTGTTGAAGATCTCGCTAATGTGGCCGGGTTCCGACTCGATCAGATCCATGTACTTCTTGGTCTTTTCCTCCACCATGCCCGTTATTGGCTCCTTGAGCATGGCCGACTTTGAGTAGGCGTGCGACAGCAGCTTTTTGCGCTGACCGTGCTCGGCCGGCGAGTAAAAGGTGAACAGGTTCTGCTTGCCGTAGACGTCGAACATGCGGTAAAAGCTCGTCCGCCCATACCCGCTGCCGGGTCCGTAAATGGTTCGCAGGGCTGACAGGCTGTTGAAGGATACCTCGCTCGGGCCGACGCGGACGACAGGGCCGTACTTCTCATGCAGCGCATGGATGGTGCGGGTGCGTGTTCCTCTCCAGTCCTCGTACGCAAGTCGCCATTTGCTGAGGGCGAATGCCTTGGGCCCCGGTATCTTGCTCAAGGGACTGATGAAAAGAGCATCGAGGAAGAGATAATTGGCCAGGAAGAGAGCCAGGAGGACCAAGCCGCCGGTTACCAACAAGGAAGCCATGGGAAAGGACCGAAAATTAGAGCACGCGTTGAGTTGTGTCGGATTTTTTTTTTCATTGAGTTTCTCACTTGGGATGGACTGAAGTCAATTAACGGCTTGCCTTCTTGTGTCGGTTTGGTGGTGGCCGCACCATCGCTATTTCTGTTTAGGCGCCTGGATCTTGTCGGGCTGATAAGATAGAGACACATTCGGCCGTGCCGATTCCCCCATTTTCTGGCTACTCGGTGGGTCCGATTGCGCATACCCCGAAAACGTACATTGAAATGGATACGGACGACAAGCAGTCAAAAAGCAGGCCAGGCTGTTGTTTCTACGAAATAATTGGCTGTGTGGCTGGAATCGGAATATCCAGCTTGTTCCCTCGCTGTAAATGCTGACTATAAGGATGAGTGGGACAGGGCCTGATGCGCCTGACCATCGCTTTTCCCATGAATCGTTCCATTGCGACCCTTGAATGATTGTCGCTTTGCCACTTCCCTGCAGGGGAGCCTTGCAAGAAGGCCATAGTTTTTCGGATTCATGTTGGAGATAGTACGGTCATTTCCCCAGTGCTTATTCATCCAGTTCTCCCCGTAGACGAGTATACCTGCCACGATCGTTCGAGAATTGGATAAATAAATTTCAAGACATGGGTTCATGCAGGCAGATAGGCATTTTTTGATTTGCCGACTCCGTGAGTGGGCGATAAGCGAGAGCACCTGGTAGATAAAGAACTCTAATCCCCAGAGCCTGGGAGCGGTATCGCTATATCAGCGATTGAATCCTGGCATGATAAGGGATCGCTATGGGGCCTGCAGGATTCTGATGCTACCCAAACGAAACCGGTCCTTATAAGGTTGACGATGCAAGCACTGAACATGTTTCCTTTGGAAACCCGTGTTACCTGAGAGCGAATCCAGGCTCGTCTCGAGGATTGCTGCTTTGGTGCGTTTTCGGCGACCATGGGCCACGACGATTTGAACGAGAAGGCGGGACCTAGCCTAGAGCTGGGAAACACAGTTTCCGACAACGAAATCGCCCAGGGTGACGTGACGGAGAGCAGCGATGGCACCACTCACAGAGGGCTCAAGTCTCGCCATGCGCAGGTAGGTTGACGGGTTGCCAGTACGCGGCTTGCTGAACCAATGTTAACCGGGCCAAAGATGATTGCAATTGGTGGCACGATCGGAACAGGAGTTTTCGTTGGAACAGGCCAGACTCTTGCGCGGGGTGGCCCTGCCTTTATTCTTGTTGCATACATATTCATGGGCTTCATGAGCTATCTTGTGCTCACCGCCATCACCGAGATTGCATCATATTTGCCCGTCAAGGGCAGCTCAATGAATCTGTTCGGCCAACGCTTCGTCTCGCGCTCTCTTGGCTTCTCCCTTGGGTGGCTCTACTTCTACTCGCTAGGCATTCTGGTTCCGTATGAGATCACGGCAGCTGGTCTCGTCATCGAATATTGGAACCCCCCCGTCAACATTGCGGTCTGGATCACCATCATCATGGTTGTCATCGTGGGCTTGAACGCGCTGCCCGTTCGGTATTATGGGGAAACTGAGTTTTGTACGTTTCCAGGAACGCGAGGTTGATTTTTATGCTGACGCGGGTGCAGGGTTTGCTTCGACGAAAGTGATTGCAATTATTGGGCTGTTCATCGTGTCCATTGTCATCTTCTTTGGAGGAGGCCCCAGCCATGATGCCACCTACTTTCGATACTGGAAGGACCCTGGCGCCGCTAACACTTATATGGCAGAAGGCAACACGGGGCGTTTTATCGCCCTCTTGTCGACCTTGGTCCTCTCCGCCTTCCCGTTCACCTTCTGTCCCGAGCTGTTGGTAATTAGCGCCGGAGAAATGAAGCAGCCCAGATACAACCTCCCCGTTGCTGCCCGCCGCTACATTATTCGAATCGTTGTATTTTACGTCGGATCTGTCCTGGCCATTGGCCTGATCTGCCCTTCCGACGACCCAGCACTGACGAGCGGTGGCAAAGGAGCAGGTGCCTCCCCGTTCGTGGTCGGTATGAAAACTGCCGGCATCAAAGTTCTCGATTCCATCATCAATGCAGTCATCATCATTTCCGCCTGGTCTTCTGGAAACTCGTATCTTTACTTGTCGTCCCGGTCCTTATATTCGCTGGCAGTATCTGGAAATGCTCCAAAATTCTTCAAAGTGTGCACCAAAGACGGAGTGCCTGCCAGGGCTGTTGCTGCATCTTCGCTGTTCTGCTTGTTGGCCTATCTTAACCTCGCAGCATCTGGAGCAACCGTTTTCAACTGGTTCGTCAGTTTGACCAATACGAGTGGCTTCATTTCTTGGATCTGCTGCTGCATCATCTATCTTCGCTTCCGCAAGGCATGCAAAGTCCAGGGTGTTGTGGATCTGCCTTTCCAGTCCAAGCTTCAGCCATACGGCGCCTATTTTGGCATCGTTGTTTTCGTTATTCTTACTCTCATCAACGGCTTCGACGTCTTCTGGCCAGACAACTGGTCTGTATCAACCTTTCTGACTGCGTATCTGGGTATACCGGTGTTTTTGATCTTGTATTTTGGACATAGAATCTACGCTCGCCAGGATAGATGGGCTTATCCACCGGAAACCGCAGATCTGACTACCGGGTTGCAGGAGATTCTGGCCCAAGAAGACCCGACCAAGAGGCCGGGTCCCATGCCTTGGTATATGTGGCCGACAAAGATTTGGAGCTAAAGATGGATTATTGAAATCTTGGGAATCCAGTAAAAGCAAAGAGCCAAAGTCTTGGAGAAGGAAGACATGGAACTCAAGATGAATTTCATGAATGTGATGACAGACCAAAGGCAGCTCTATTCATCTCAAAATAAACTAACAAATTTTGATACTTTACGGTCAGATGTCATAAAAAAGATCACGTAAACCAAGGATCAGTTACAGGATGAATTAGTACTGCGTTGGCTGATTGTAAAGTTCTGTAAAGGACTGGACCTTTGGCCAGTCCTATAGGGTAGAAAGAGAAGGAGGGATAAAAGGAGAAGCCAAGGAGGAAGGAATTCTGTTCCTTAAGTATATGAATATGAATAAGTTGACCCCTAATAACAGCCGTTCATTAGGCAAGTCCATAACAAGTTCATATGTTGTTGGTAGGTTCCGACCCTAGTTTAGAGAGCTGGACAAAAAGGTAATCTCGAAGTTGAGGCCTGCTCTCTCGCCCAGAGCTGGAGTCGATGCCGCGTTAATATGAGTCTGGTTGAATCACTATTTCGCCTCCAAGAATACTCAAGCAGCTCCTGACCAGGGTCTTTGATATTAACTTTATGTATTGAGAAACATACACCAAAACTATTTTGGCTACCTTTTGTGTTGTTAATTCAAATTACAATCTGAATAGCGCCATGTCTATGTCAGGATGGATTCTGTTCCGCTCCATCAAACAAGCCAGACTGTGGCTCTTATGGTAGTACAGGAAGCAAAATTAACCGCCCTGACCCAGCGGGGCGATAAAACCTGGCTGAGCTGGTGTCCAATGCAGCCATACAACCATAACCTACACGGTAGGTGACTTTTTGCCAGATGAACCGGTGTTTGCGTACTTTGATGGTCCATCCTGGACAGGAATAGCTAGGCTCTCCGGGAGCCTCTGCCCGAATTGGTCGCTACCCACGGTATTTGGGACGTTGAAATTAGCCTCCGTAATCTTGATGCTCAGTTTGCGAATATCTTCAATGTCTGGTCCACACTTCCTGTGGCAATGATGCAGCGGAATTTTGCATCTGACGTCATTTGGGATTCCTTCTTTGGTGTTCCGCTGCTTTCGCCTTGGCCCGAGATGGCTACCGTGCCAGCGGGTGCCCATTTCAAGCATGTGATGAAGTGTTCGTGAGCATCACCCACCGTTTGAACACACTTTCCCTCCTGACTAAGGTCCCAGCATCGTAACGTCTTGTCATCCGACACAGAGAGCAGGTATCTGCCCCCAGGATGAAAAACAACAGCATTGACCCAATTGTCATGCCCAACAAGGGTCTTGATGCAGGTCCCCCGCGCGTCCCATATCTTAATGGTCTTGTCTCGCGCACCGGTCGCCATGAATTCAGCAGTACTGCTGGCTGGTGGCGGTTTCTTTAGCCCAGCCAGTGATGCCAAGTGTTTATACGAGGCGGGCGGCGCAAATGCACAGCATTTGATCACATTGTCGTGCCCGATTAGTGTTAACTTGTTCTCTGGAGTTGTCCTGGAGAGATCCCAGAGTCGAATGGTTTGGTCGTTGCTGGCAGACAGGAGGAATTGGCCATCGGACGAGGGGCAAATATCCCGTACCCACCCGGCATGACCATTCAGGGTCGACACGCAGTATCCGGTGACGACGTTCCAAATCTTGATGGTTTTGTCGCCGCTGGAGCTGGCAAGCAACTCTCCAGCCCCAGACTCAGACCCGATAAAACGCACAGAGCTGACAACATGATCGTGACCTGCTAGAGTTCGAATGTTTTGGTACTCATTTTTAGGATCCCATAGCTTAATTGTCAAGTCAGAGCTGCAGGAGGCCAAAAGAGTGCCACCTCTGGGGCCGCCGTAGTCGACGTCGAGCACCGGTCGGGTATGCCCCTTGATCGTCTGTTCCAGCTCGCCAAGCTCCCAGTCCCATATTTTAATTGTATAATCGTTGGAGCCGGAGGCAATTGATGTGAAGATTGGATGAAAGGCGATGCAGTTTACGGATTCGCGATGTGATTGGAGGGAGTGTCGCGGACGAGACTTCGGGAGCCAAGAGACCGGGTCCTTGTTTTGCAGGGATAAACAATCGGGTGTCGCATTGTCAAGTTCCTTTTGCAGCGCTGCATTTCGGGCTTCGAGGTCCATGATCTAGACTACCTTGGTAAGCCATTGCCACGGCAGTAGGAAGTTTTCGGGGATTGAAGTGCATGGTCTTGTGTAAACATGCCTTCTTCTGTAAACGTAGGATACTTGTCCATTTTTTGGCTAGAATCGTTTCGTAACCTTTCGTTGTGGCTGGATCAAAGACATCTTCCCCGAGTCCAAATTCGGTTCGAAGGAACTCGGCCGCATTTGCGTGGTTGTTGGCACCAAGGTATGCAATTATAGATTTGTGGCTAATCGAGTAACGTTAGATGATCCCGAAGCATTGTCGGTTTTTGAACAACGAGAAAACGTACTCACAGCTCTCCGGCTTGCCGGTCTGTTAATGCGACGCTCATATTGGTTCAGGGGGGCGCAGATCGCACCTGTGGGTCGATTGAGGTCGATTGCGGTCGATTGCGGTCGATTGGGCTTCAGTATTTACAAAAACTGATCGTGACAGGGGAAAGGGGGCACCCTGGTTTGAGTGCGACACACTATCTCGTCTTCATCAAAACACCCCCTCGAATCTGGGTCTCCCTTGTCTTCAACCCCAGCCAGCGCGTTGGGTGTCTCGCCAGATCACGTGGGGGTAATTTGGTTACAATTGAGCTTTTATCTTATCGCTTATCTTATCTCCAGTTTGGACAATATGACGACATCATCGAGTTTGAGTTGCTGCTTTGTCCAACGCCCAGAGAAAAAAGATGTTAGAAAGCGAAAGCAAAATATATTATGAAGCCAGCTTTTCGCAGTTGTGTTTCCAATAGAAGCGGTTAATCCAGCAGGTTTTCCGAATGCCATTTACATGAACACTTGTGGTAGTAGCCATTGCCTTTTCTACAGATAACTTCCATGTCACGAAGATAATCCCAGCAAAATTGATATTTGCACTTAATATCTGTTCAGTTTGTCAGCGATCAAGACGTCTTGCTTAGTGTGAGAAATGGGAGACCAGACGCACAATGATCCATTACAACCAACATTGTGAGAACTTCCCCACTTGGCGGTACAGCACCAGCAGAACTCATATTGGCATTGAGAATGAGGACCTATCATCTCTTGATAGATGCCACAAGAGAGCTTGGAGCGCATTCGAGGAGAGATATCCATAAAAATAAATACAGAAGTGGCGTACTTGTAAGTCGTATCCTGACAATCTTGTGCGGGGTCCACCATCACGGCTGGACAATATGATTTTATAGATGATTGAAAGTAGATTTTTGTGTGTGTGTGTGTGTGTGTGTGTGTGTGTGTGTCTGTGAAGCGGGTTTAAAAACGCAGCCCAGCGCGAGTTCCGTATTTAAGAAATGGTCACCTTGTGTTAAAATATTTATGCACCATTAGCCGTCCTAAGAACAACATAGCGAACAATTCGAAAGGATGGGTGATCTATTCTTGGGCCGCACTGGGCTCCAAATTGACTCCTAAGGACCAACCGTAGAGTCCTGAGCTAGAGCACAAACATAGCACGAATATAGAAAGTATTATATTGCATTACGGATTAGCGGAGTATTCACTTGACCTTTGCTGTAACCTGTGCTCTGGTTAAGCATAGATCCCCATTCGCTAGATGGCGACACGGGAAAGACCTCTGATTTCACCAATTAAATTAATTTATGACAATACTTTATCGATCGTTTGCGCCCGCCGCTATACTTGAAAGAAGCGTGAATCCGCATCGTCAACCCCAACCAACGATCTGACTTCATTAATCAATCTCTGCAATTCTTCTGCAACTTGCCCCGTGACCAGCGCATAGGCATAGAGCACGGCATAGTCCTTTTCCTCCACTACCAGGTCAAACGGTGCGCTGCTGCTCCTGGCCTCGTGTTGTGAGCGGGACGAATACTCCTTGCGAAGTTGGAATATTTTTGCAAGCAAGTTTTCTCGCGCCACAACAATGCTCAGCGTTGCGTCGGAGAGGGGATATTCCAGCATCATCGAACTGGCTAGGACCTCAAACGCATGGCAGATGTTGTCGCATAATGCGGCACGCTCCCGAGCCGTGTATTGGAGCAATATCTTCTCCGCCTCGGTCAAATTTCCCTTGCGGTATGCCACGAGGCTCATGGCATAAAAGCCATCCAGTATCCGGTTCGTTCCGCTTAGCATGCGCCCGTAGGCTTCCATTGGAAAGGGGCCCACAAGATCAAATTCAGATGCAGCAGATTGCCTTAAACTCTCGAGGTTGGCAGCCTGTCTCTGCATAGCCACCTGCTCGCCAGATTTGAGGTAGCTTTTGGCCCCTTGGCTCTGGAAGAGCACAGCCAGGGGTCCTCGTTTCCAAATCAAACCCATTTGAAGATGGAGCATCGCAAGACCTTCTCTAAATTTTCTGCGGCCCGAAATCGGCCATATTATGCGGCAGACAACAAGTCCCCAGAGAATACCTGCAGTGACTGCAATAGCACGATGCTTGGCAATCTCTACAATGTTTGGTTCTTGGCCAACCTCCTCAGTGTCATCGTCGTTGTCGTTCATTTTCTGGCTCATACTGTATGCATACAGGGTTGAAACGTTGTAAGCCAGCAGAGTGATACGGCCCAAAGGCGCTTTCCCTCGAACCACGATAAAGTAAAAGATCAAGAGACTTGTCATCCAGCCAACAACCATCAGTAATAGGGCGTTGCCGAAGCTGACTTTCCAGTTGACCACTGAAAAACCGCATCCAACGAGGGTACCGATGAAACGCGACCAACCGGTAGTGTTGGAAGCCCCGACAGTCATTGAACAGACGATCATGAACGATAGGAGACCCCATTCTCCACGCCATCTGCTGTAAACATCGCGTGTTGCTTCGATAAACGCAAACATGGCCCATATGGCGGCCCCAATGCCGACCTTTAGTCCGAATTTAACTGTTTCCTGTCAGCTCTCAGATTTCAATCGGAGGATCGGGGTGTGCCGTACTGTCATCTCTCGCTAATTTCCCGAACTGCTTTAGTAGCGAGCGCAGTGTCCAGGCCGGCACTTCTCGGACAGATGTTGGTTTGTGGAGAATTTGAGAATTTCTCCTTTCTGTACGTATGCTGGGAATGTTGAGGGAATTTGCCTGCCTTGTCACTGGGGACATTAAACCATCCGTTTCTGGCGACTCGGGTTGCCAAAGAACCTTTCTCTCATCAGCATCCGGCACTCTCCACCAGATGAGCCACCGCCAGCTCCTTCTTTGGTGCTGCACAACATAGTCTAGATTATCCAAGATATCGAGGAACTTCAGAACTTCTTCTCCCACTGACTGCAGAGTAAAAGAAAAATGGCCACAAGCAGCCGCAACCTCTTCCAAATCTGCCAGAACCGTCTCCGGGCCGTCACTATTCATTTCAATATGGTCGTATATAGCTTTTATAGCCTCGGTACGCGCCAGGTTGAATGATGATAGTGAGTCGGTAAGACCCAACCGCAAGTCATCGTTGACCCGAATCTCGGAGTTTGGAGTTTCACCAAACGGCGTCTCGTTCAGGACTCTGCAAAGGCTCCGCCCCAAAGATGTCATAGATGGTCCGATAGAGATGATAAATAGCTCAAACAGGTCAGGTCGCGAAAATGTGGTTGTGTCCGTATCCGACGATTGAGCGGAGCTTTGTGTATCTCCCAAGAGAGCCAGTTGTGTGTGGGCCGCGTTTTTCAACCCACCAAGAGACTGGGCAAGCATTTCCATTGAGCCAGCAACCGCTCTTTCGTTGTAGTAAATAGCTTCATTCCCAAGAAAGTAGTGTTCGAACTTTGCTTCCCTCAAATCCGTCATCATTTTTGTGAACTCGGTGCGATAGCCTGAGATAGCGGCTGTGTATTTATCAGACGAAAGCTCGCTCTCTGACCCGCCTGTAAACCCGGTGACGATTAGAGAAAGCATATCCGCGAGGGAAAGAGACACTCTGCTCATAGACTTTCGAAGAGACTGGCGAGCCGACTGCGGCCAGATGAGCAAGTTGACCGCTGCAGTTGTGGTGATGCCCATGATGAGGATCTTGAAAACTTGGGCAACTTTTTCATTTGAGAAAACATTTGAAATGACATGGTTCTCCTTGGTGACGACACCAATAATGGCTAGGGAGGCCAGCGTGCTTCCAACGTTGACAAGGGGGTTTCCCATCTTCTGCTTGACCCAGCCCATGAGCCCAAACCCGCCCCCGATGAATACCACAACGACAAGAACATGAGCCAACGCTACCATCTTCATACCAGAGCCTACCAGCATGGATGTAGCCATGGAGAGCACGGATATGAGCTCTGCGTAAGCGACGGCGACGATGGCAATCATGATGGCCTCGATCATGGAGCCGGCAGACCGGGCTGGGTGAAAGTAAACAGTGATGGTGGCGACGACATGCTTGCCGTCGGGCTTTCCCAGGAAATTCGAGAGGAACGGCACAAAGGTTGCCAGGCTGCCTATAGTGTAAGCGATGGTGCACTTGAGGACCTGGCGGCCGTCGGACGAATCGAGCCAGGCGCGGAAGCGGGCGGCGGTGGATTTGATGCCGTCGCCAGCTCTCCGGACGAGCTCTGGCGCTCTGGCGCGGGGGCTGCCGCCCAAGCTGACGGGCGAGCTCGATATCCGTGGCCCCTCATAGTCGGCGACATGCGCGGACGACATGTGGACGAACGAGGCTGAGACGTGTGGTTAGCTCGATGCAGCCGCGTCGGAACGGCCGGATATACTGGGCGGGATCGGGTGATTGGCCGGGTGCCCTTCTTGGCCTGCCTCTGCAGGAACGCTGGAGTTGCTGCGCAAAGGCAAAATCGGGGCGTTTATTGTCCAAGGTATGCCCGTCATAATATTTTGCTCGTCACCCGTGCTATCGCCAGGTTCCAAGATTTTTGCTGGCCCAGATGACGTTTTTCGGGGCCCCGCATCCAGTTAAGCTCAGTCCGCGTGCGTACGTGCGTGCACCTCTGGTGCCCATTCTCCATCACGTAGTGGTCGCCCTGGAGCGCCCCCAACCTATCCAATCCTTCTGACTCAGCAGCCTTTTTTCTAGTCAGGTGATTGATCGCCCGGTGCCTGTTATCGGACGAATCCCTCCAGATAGCGCTGAAGGCGGCAACAGCTGTGCCGCGTGCCATTTGGCGGCGGCCTTATTTTTTTGGTGCTGTGTTCAGTACTTAGCGTCTCAGCAAGTCCAAAGGTGACAAGGATAATACATGTTTAAAATCACTACACGATGTCCTCAGCTCATCATGCAGCTTGAGACTTGGAAATAATATATAAGATCCATAAAAATAGTAATTGCTTAGCAATGTAAATAATGAAATACCTTATAACGCCCTATCATGCCAAAGTTGTCCGAGTGCGCTCTGTATCGCAAGATGGTGAGGTGCTGACAAACCTTGGCTTATGATGTGGTATCAACCCAGACCAGCATTTTCTAAATCCCCCCTCTCGTTCCTTGTGTTAATTTTACTCGCCGGACTCTCCGGGAATATGAAATCAATTAAAATATATTGGTTAAAAAAGGACAGCTGGCAAGCTTGACGTCAAGTGCACATGGACAACCCAACCCTCGAATGGTTGTACAGATGGCGCCAGCTCTAGCGGCCATTGACGCTGTCGCTTATAACGGGTGAAGGACACGGGGCTAAACACTGGACGAACAGGTGGGTTGGCTTGGCACGCTAGTCTGCTAAAAGTTAGGGCTATCTAACGAAACAAGTCAGTTGGCAATCTTCAATGATGCAATTGCACGGGAAAACCATTCAATTCAAATTCATATTCGCGCATCCTATTCGACCAGACGCAAACTATTGCGCCTTCTTGAGCTTGGCCTCCACGCATCCACCAGGCACCCCGGAAACACGCCACGTCTTTACAAGCTCAAGGCCTGCCGCCTCAAACATCTTTTGGAAGCCAGCCTCGGTTCGCTCCTTGCCACCCATGGTCATGACTGCCTGGTCCAGCACAGCAGAGGCGAAATCAGCCTCTCCCACTCGAGGGGCCAGGACCATCTCACAAATGAGCACCCGGGAATCGGGAGACATGGCTGCGGCGAGGCGAGTGAGAATTTGGATACCCACCGCATCGGCGTAGTCGTGCAGAATCATACGCATAAAGTAGGCCTTGGCTCCTGGAGGTTAAAAGTTTTGTTAGCAAGCTGCTTGGCAAAGTAACCATGCACTGTCATCCGACCTTTAATCGGCTGCTCAGCCATAAAATCGTGATCGAGAAGCTGTACGTCCGATGGTAGCGTAGAGTTTGATTTGGCGAGCTCGATCATCTCGGGTCGTTCTTGGAGCATGCAGCTCTTGGATGAAAGATCTGGATGGGCTTCTAGAATTTTATTGAGAACAACACCTTCGCCGCCGCCGACATCTACTAGTTCCAGGATGCCCTTTGCGTTGTCTTCAAATGTGTTTTTGAGTGTGCTAAAGTCGAAATGCCCAGTAACTGGAATTGCGACGTCAATGCCCGCCATTCCAGTTTGAAATGTCTGTAGTCTCTCTGGGTTCTGCATCATAATGCTCCATACTGGAGTTCCTTCCTTCTTGTAGTAGGCGGTGTATGGATTCTTTGTAGGGTCATAAGGCTCCGTCAATTCACCCCTCGATACAAGATAGTCATCAAAGTTGTGCATATGCTTAAACCATTCATCATACCTGAATACAGTCAGCAATTTACTCTCAAAGCAGCAATCTCAACGTACATTGCCAAAAACAAATGGCCTGGTGCGGGTTTATCGAGAATATAAGCAAGAGAAAATTTGGTGTGTTTGTACTCGCCGCCATTTGGCTCAGTCTGGTCGAGAAAGCCAGAGGCAACTGTTTAGTGTTAGTAATGTGGAAATGTTCATGGAATAGTTTGATTTCCACCTAATATGCGCCCCATACGTTCTAGTAAAATAAGGTTAATCAAGTTGTACAATCAGAGGAAGTGATACTCATACCCAAGAGCGAATCTTGGACCCCGGTGGCTTTGGAAAGGTCTTGTAAGGATATGGACCCCTTGGCGGGGATGGCATCAAGAACTTTGAGTCTCATGAAGGTGCGAACAGCAATGAGTTCCGCCATCTACGGAAAAATAGTGTGAGCAGTAACGCTGAAGTGAGGGGTAGGATAGGGTGCTGGGGCATGGTGGCGAGAGTGATGGAATCGTGAGAGGTTTCCGTTGCAAGGAACCAACTTCTTACATTGAGGCCATGGTGGTTGGGCTTTTGATCCGGCGTGATGAGTGTTTGGGTGAGTGTCCTGGCTTTTTCGAGAATCTGGACGCGGGACATGTATCCATTCAGGTCGGGGGCATCGGAATATGCCTGGGTGGCCCGGTTAAGGCTTGTGACCAGGTTGTCAAGCTCCTGCTTGCTAGGGAGCGCCATTGGAATCAACGTTTGGTCAGTACAGGCGCAGACGAGCTGGTGCAGACGCACGTTTCAATTGAAGCTTGCAGTGACAAAACGCCTCCCATCAACGGTTAGCAAGGAGGGCAGCGAGGGTGGGAGTACGTGGTCTTTCGGGAATTCCATCAAGCGAGGCATCCCTGCGCATGGGCATGGGAGAGCACTCAAACCACGCCATGGCTGCTGGGCGGCTATGCTCATCGCGGGCTAGCCTCCGGAATAGTACGAGGGGCCTGGGAAATCTTTTGGGTGGTGACGCCAGGAGCGGTGGTGAGAGAGAGTCGGAAAAATAGCGGGCAGCGGGAAGAGCCGTCAGACGATCCCCTCATGGCCAAAACGAAGACGCTTCGCGAGCTGGCCGTCTCGCAAACAAAGATCACAACCCGCTGTGGATCGACCGCCTAAGGTTCAGCGCTGCATCGGCCATGTGTGCGCCATCGTCAACTCCCCAGCCAGATAATCCAGAGCCCCAGCACCCTCTAGACGACCCGTTTGGATGCCCAGGTGGGGACGTCCCAACCCGCCGGGACGCCTAAGACGAGGAGCCCGCAGCAGACACCTCGTCGTCCACGGCGCCTTCAGACCGGATCGAGCCTGATTCATGGACCGACGACGTCGATGATGGATATGCTGGATCGACGAACACGAGCTACCTGGCGTCGATTGCCTCCGATATCAGGCGTGGCGTTGTCGAGAATGGCCGCACGTACAGCACCTACGGGTTGCACAAGGCCTGGATCCCCAGCGATGGCATGGAGTTCAGTTACCCGCTTCTCAGCTACAGCGCTGCTAACCGTCGGTGGCCCCGCCAGACGGAGAGAAACGACCTCCAGCACTGCAAATTTACCATGCTCATGAACGACAGGCTTCACCTGGCACCGATGATCGAAAACACCCAAAAGATTCTTGATCTCGGCACGGGCTCCGGGATCTGGGCCATCGACATGGCTGAGCTGCACCCTTCCGCGCGTTTCATTGGAGTTGACACCAGCCCGACCCAGCCGTCCGTCGTGCCGCCAAATCTTACATTCGAAGTGAGTAGAAGAAGAAAAAAAACACAAAAATAGCGCCCGACAGCGCTGCCAGAATTTGACTTACAACCCACCCCTAGATTGACGACATTGAAGACGATTGGCTGTGGGGAGAGTCGAGCTTCGACCTCATCCACGGCCGCGAGCTCATCATGGCCGTCCGGGACCCCGTATATTTATTTCCAGGTCTTGCTAGCCAGAGCCCGCCAAGAGGTTCTGAACCAAAACATTCACAGTTGGGTCCCATTGTTAGCTTCCCATGTTCCTATTCCAGATGAAGGATGCCATCTATCTAACCGTAATTTAGCTACGTTGTGTACGGGCGCAGGCCAAACGGCCCCATACCCTCGTCACCCCCAACCAACCCAAAGCCTGCAACACCTGAGAATAGTTGATGACTGCCTGTTCCTCTGTCTTGATAAACCTGAATTTGGAGGCAGATTTGGCTTTCTACACTTCTAGTACATTTATGTTCATGAAACTGCAATTGCTTGACGGCTGGCTCGGTTGCACGGCGTGCCATTGCATAATACGACCATATTGGAAGAACGAGCTAGAGCACATACAATAGGACCAAAATAGATTTTACCGTTGCAGACTTGGTATCGAAGAATGCAATTGGTTCGGCGCCACCAGGCACTAGTGAGATCGTCAGTGTAGGGTGGTATATTCTGGGGCGCATGGCGCTCGCGTCACCTGCATGGCTAGCCCGACGGGGAACGACATTGCATACGGTGTTGAGTTTTAGCTTCTAGATGTTATGTAACCTGGTCTCTATCTTGGTTTCTAGGGACAATCGTCATGCAATACAGGCATGTCTCGCCCGCTACGGGGACTTCTGATCTACAAGGGCGTGTGAGTCCAAAGAAATTAGTGTCCTGCCGCGTGATGTGTGCTCTACTGCAGCGACCATAGCGTCATAGTGCGATAAGTACTTTGTGTTACCTTCTCAGCTTGTACCTAAAGAAAATATGTTTGTGTCAACTAAAGAAGTTTGTAGTTGCGTATCAGAATGCCAGTCTGGGCATGCAGTGTCCGATGAGGAAAGTACTAAACAAATTCAATAATTGTAGCAAGTCATCTGCCTTTTGCACTCTTACCTAGACTTGTGTATGGTTACTTTACCCAATTCATTCTTGACCTTTGGTTCTCTATCAACTTATATCACGTTCCACCACATTCTTCTTTAAACCTTATTGGCTTTACCGGGGCGGTGATGGGCCGGTTGGCTATAATTCGCAATCGAACTGTTACAAATGTATCAGGTTGGGCAGCTGTTTTTGAACTGAGCTCGTTATATTGGCGATTACAAACACCTGTGATAGTTTGATTCATGGGTGAACCAAAAACTCAACACTCCTTTGCCAGCCGAGATGAAAGAAATTAGTTGAAATGCCGAACTCCTCGGCTGCAATAGTAATTATTTTTAAAACTCAACGGGCAAACGGGAAATCCGAACTGTATTCAGACTTTTCACGCAGCCCCCCACGGAAGACAGCATACATCATCACCCGAACAAACATTCGATTTCTCGAACACTAATGACTATTACGTACAGAACCGAACCCGAGGAACCCGTTGCAATAAATTCCTATCACAGGGAATGACAGAGTTACGTAGTCACTGCGGGGAATTCCTTCCACACAATTCTCCTCTCAAGTTACATTTGTATGCATTTCTGGTCCGATAGAGATAAATAACCATGTTGATAAGAGCCAACTCGCATCAAAGATGCACAGCGAGACAAGGATCGCCGATTACCATGAACCGGCTTTGACGGAGGGGGTCCTGTTCCGTATATGTTCAAGATAAGCGACATCTTTTGCCGAGGTGGATGATAAGGTATTCAAGGGCCAATACGCCGGCGGTCCGACATGGATCGGTTCGTCGGAAGGGTCGTCGGAAACATGACAAAGCAGCCCGGCGAATGACCACCGCTCGTATAGCTTACTAAAGGAAATAGCCAACTTATACTTTGTATGCTGCAGGGAGTCGCAGCGGCGTTGCCGTGTTTTGCAAAGAGGCCGGATGGGCCATCGGGACTACGCAACCAGTTTGTCTAATTCCCAGCCACTAACATCCCCAGCGGTGGGTGCCGATCCTGCATGGAATGGGGCAAAACTAAACAACTCAATTGAACTTTGCCCAATTCCCGTGAAACAAAAGATCCAAGAAGCAGGGGTACGGTTGTGGATCAATGCACTTTGCGCCTTAGACTAGACGGGGCTCCTCCAGGGCTGGCCGAGATAAGCTTGATAGCGATAGCACACACACACATACGGACGGGGACTTGCACGGGCATCAAATACCATCCTGATAAGGGCGCGCCTTATGTCAAGTTTGCCGACGAAGCTGCGTCCCACCGCCAATTGCAGAGAGCCGCCGTAAACCCACTGCACACTGCAACTAATGACGCATCCGGGGCCGAAGCACTACCCGTTGGGCTTGCGGGGACTGGACATGCTTCCCCTCATGCTTATCGCTCCTCTCCCACCAGCCACAGCTTAACTCGAGGCGCCTTATTGACCGTTCAAGGAAAGCAATCAATTCGCCGGCCGGTTCAACACGGGCCGACTGGCTGCAAAACTCCCCCTTGCTGTCTGGGAGATGAGCACGTGGGTGTGGAAGTCGCCGGACGCCTTTCGCCTTGACATGTTTGTCGTGCAGATCCTATCTGTGGAGCGGGTGCCCAAACTCCATTTTCCAACCGGCTCAACCAGGCCTTTCGGGTTTTTTTTTCGTTTTGTTATCAGCTATCGGCGAACTAGCCAACCCCCGGTGCAGCCAGCACAACTACCTAGAGAGAGAGAGAAAGCTTTCTTTTTTTGTGTCACCCGCTCATCCAACCCGGCCAAGCACCTGGTGCTGGTTACCATTGCTGTCTTGCCTTACCCTAGTCATTGCAAATCTAATGCAGTATCAAATTTACGTAACGACCATAATTCAATTTCTGCTTGATTGTGGCTGGTTTCTCTGTGTGCTCTCCCGGCAAGTGGTAGGAAGGATGCTTGGCGATATCGGGAACCTTGCCCCAGTCCAGTATCCTCTTTGGAGATGAACGATAGACAACTTGTGGGTTTGATATGATAATTCTCCGGGTTACCGGGTCGATAAAGACATGGTTTCGCAGTTATATAACACAGCCCATCTGGTTCATTTTTGAACTGGCTTCACGACACCCACAGGTCAGCCTGGGTTTCAAGAGAGTCAGCTCGGCGACATCAGAACCATTCTTGGCATCATGGCTCCACTTGTGTCGAAGCTCTTGGCCACCGCAACCGCCTTGGCTGGCGTTTGCGCCAGCCAGCCAATCGTTGGCCAGTCCATCTCCTTTCAGGGTCCCTTCGATGTCGAGCAGGGCGGTCTCCACAACATCCACGTAGAATACCACGAAGATCTCAGCGGAGAGTTGACCATTGCCTATGGCTCTTGCGACACTGCCTCGCTCTCCCGCGCTTCCCACCACGTCGGAAGCACACACATCGGCTCCCACCCGGCTGCCAAGCGCCACCTTGACTGGGACGACCGGCGACCTACCAAGTTCGTCTGGATCGTCCCCGCCGAGGTTTCGTCTGGCTGCCTTCATGCGTTTGTTGATGGCAAGCTCATGGGCAGGTCGGAGCAGGCGAGTGTCAAGGCCAAGAAGGTGGTTCGTCGAGCAACTCTGTCTGAAGTTGCTGAGCCATTGGGAGCCTGGTTCGATGGTGTCGAGTACATGAAGCAAAAAGAGCCGAGCGAGGTCTTTGTCGCAGCCATCAAGAACAAGACATTTGGTATTCTTGGCGGTGGCATGTCTGGTCTCATGACATCTGTAAGTTCTCCAATTGGCATGATCCAATATCCCGGCTTCCATTTGGAGAAGACACAATTCCGCTAACATTTCAACAGCTCATGCTGGATTCTGTTGGTATTCACAACTGGAAAATCATCGAATCCACAGAACGCGTGGGAGGCCGTGTCCGAACAACCTACCTCAACAACACCACGCCAGAGGACCACCAGTACACTGAGCTTGGTCCCATGCGCTTCCCCGTCACTGTCAAGGACACGGACACCAATGAAACATTTCCCATCATGGACCACCGCATGGTCTTCCAGCTCGCCGATGTGCTCAACGGGATGAACGCAGGAAACGACAGTCTCCAGGTCAAGTTCATTCCGTGGATCCAGAGCAGCGCAAACACCCCTTCCGTCACCGACACGACGGTTTACACCAACGCCACGGCTGCTGCCAAGGCCGAGGAAGCGCTTTCCGACTTCAAGGGCATGACTTATGAGAAGATGAAGTTCTACGCCAAGAACGTCTTCAAGGCGCACAAGCAAGCCATCGAGGAGGGCCTCTTTGACTTTTCCGAGGTCGAGTACCTCCGCTACGTCGTCGGGACCGACCTCAACACCGCCGACGAAGTCGCTGGCACAACGTCAACCTCGGCCATGTGGGAATACGACACGGTGTATTTCTTGGCCAACGAGTGGCGCACCATTGACGGCGGTCTCAGCCGGCTCCCCGCTGCGTTCGAGAACATCCTCGGCGGCCGAGTCAAGTTCAACTCCAAGGTCCACACGGTCAAGTACAACGACGACAAGACCCTCAGCGTCTCCTACCGCCCGACGGGCGTGAACCCCCGCGACTCGGAATCGAGCACCGAGACGTTCGACTACCTGTTCAACTCTGTTCCGCTGAACCTCGTTCGCTTCTGGGACCTGCCCAAGTACTCCAGCCTGATGAAGCGAGCCATCAGCAGCTACAACTTTGGAAACTCGGTCAAGGTCGCCATCCAGTACGAGACCCGCTTCTGGGAGCACCTCGACGAGCCCGTCTACGGCGGCTGCGGCAGCGTCAACCACCCCCTCATCGGCTCCATCTGCTACCCCCCCTACAACATCAACAGCACCGGCCCCGGCGTCCTGCTCGCCTCCTACATCTCGGGCACCAACGCCGACGCCGCCTGCGCCATGACCGACGAGGAGCACGTCGCCTACGTCCAGAGCGCCGTCGTCTCGGTCCACGGCCAGGCGGCCGAGGACAACTGGACCGGGAACTGGGCCCGCCAGTGCTGGGGCAAGGACGAGCACCACGCCGGCTCCTGGGCCGAGCCGCTCGTGAACCAGCAGAACCTCTACATCCCCGCCTTCTGGCGCACGGAGTACAACACCGTCTTCATCGGCGAGCACACCAGCTACACCCACGCCTGGATCTTCAGCGCCCTCGAGAGCGCTGCCCGCGGCACCGTGCAGATGATGCTGGATCTGGGTCTCGTGGATGAGGCCAAGCAGATCACCGACAAGTGGATGGCGAGGTGGATCTCTGTTTAGACAAATTAGCCAAAGAAGGAAGCTAGAGCATGAATGAATGAAATTGAATGTTTGATGACTACTTTGAGTTTGAAAAATGATGTGACTGCGGTGTATCTGTTCGGGAAACCAAGGCCTATTTGCGAAAGAAGAAGAGAAAAAAAGATATTATCTTTAGTGAAGTATACTTCATTTGGGAACTATTCTCATTTTTTTGTTTCTTTTAGCCATAAATGAAATCACGTGGCAGAGCCGTCTCCAACTCAGTTGAAGTTCTCCTGAACCTTGATCCATCCGATCCAACCTCTGAAAATTCGACCTTGATGGTCTTCCATAATTCAGCGGGCCATTGCCTCAGACCAAAATCAAGGCTCAAGAACCATTTTGAAGTAGATATTCCACCGCAAGTGCGTCGTTCCAGTCACTTTCACAGGACTTGGCAGAAGGTTTGTTCTTCATATTCATATTGTTTCCGAACATGTGTCAACCACTAATTGTGTCCTGCTAGAGAAGCTGCCCTCATTAGCAGATTATGTATTAAACCAAACCCGTTGCAATTGTTTATAGTCTTTTGTCAGAAACCCGGCTCATGCTGCAAAGCGTCTGACCGACAACCGACCGAGGACTGTATGCTAGCGCTTGACAAGTAACCCGAGTTGTTTGAATCTTTCTGCCTTAACCAAAAACCAATCTATTCCAGCCCTGTGTGCCGTAAAAACCCTGAATCCCTTCTACAGACGGTAGAACTAACCATTTTCAAAGACCTCAACGCCGCCCTGGGTTACCCAGCCGTCTTGCAGGAGTGTACAGCGAACTCATCAGCGTCTAGCTTCTGTCAATTGAACACAAGGTAATTTGGTTAGATACCCAAAGTAAAAATGAGACTCGGCATCCAAATGCGTTATACCAGAAAAAAGTTGGCGACCCATTGCAAAGCGCATGACAAATACGGCTGTATGTCTCATCTCGGTTGACCAGATTATCACGCAACCCGCCCAGGAGCAGCCAAACAGGTGAGCTTGCTTTGAAATTAATTGGTAGCATGTGGGCACCGGATCAGAGCATATTGAAGTTGGTTCCGAGCCCAAAAAAATGAATCTGAGTGCCCACTGACGGAATTGAACCATCGATCTTCGCATTACGAGTGCGACGCCTTACCACTGGGCCAAGCGGGCTTGGATTCGCTTGATGCTCGCTGATGCATAAGTGTCCTCATCATGGCATCTCACGCCCCGCAGCGCCAGCTGGGCAAAATGCTGCAAGACGCTCGAAATAATCCCACCTCTAAAGACGTCACAGGTGCACTCAGCGTTATCTCCTGAGAGGGAAAAAAATAACCCAATTTTATTTTAATAATTATCCTATCCATTCGAGGTTCTTCTCTCGCCTCGTCAACAAGGGGCTTCTTGGATTGATACGTGTCCAATCATGCGCATCCAGACAAGCTTGCCGGGAAGCCAATACACCAGCACGTGCCCTTTTGATCACGGCATCCTCATACTCATCAAGTGCTTTTCGCAACACACCAAAGTCCTGTCTTGCAGAGAGGTGTGGTCCTAGATAGTTGGCAAAATCAAACACATCGGCAATTGCGTGGTTTGCACCCTCTCCCCGGTCTATCGCGATCCGTTAGCGTCCATCTCATGGGATGAATTTTGAAAAGTGAACTCACACATCGACATGGCATGCAATGCATCGCCCATGAGAATGGCTCGCCCGCTTGAACGCAAGCCAATCCGCGGCGCAAAGTCTTGCGGTTCCAGATGCTTTATTTCCTCATTTTGGGGAATATTGCTGGCTATCGTTTTGAACGGCTCCGCCCAATTCTCAGCGAAATTCTGTATTAAGCGATGCTTCTCTTCGTTTGTCTCTGGGACTTCGAGCGGAGTAGACCTTCCCAAGAAGTCTTTTTTGTATGGCCAAGAGACACACATCTGACAAGAGTACTTATCTGTGCTCTCTTTGTTGTTTCCAGGTGCATCAAGCACTGCCATGCAAGCAAGGTTAGCAGTTGTCAAAAAGCATCGATGTCATGCATACCGCTTAGATAGATGAATGTGTTAGTTTGAGAAGAAGTTCCCTGCAAAAAGAACGGATCAAGTTTTTTGATGGGATCCATTTGCTTCTGTGACAGATGCATCTTCAGGCCCAGCAATCTGATGGGGATGCTGTGCATGTCAGACTCATCGGGGAAAACTGCACGGCGGGCTCGAGATCCGGCGCCATCGCAAGCAATCAGAAGTCGCCCTATTGCTTTGGATCCATCTTCGAACGTCGCCGTGATGGAATCGTCATTCTGTTCGCACCCTTGGAACCTCTTTCCCCACTAATAACGCCAAAGGCGTATTAGTAATTGACTTTCGGGCGCAGCTGAGACACAAAAGGGAACGGTCCTCACCTCGATGCCGATTTCGGTAGCAAGTATCCTCCGCAGCCTCTCGCGAGTCACGCGAATGCGCAGCGACTCAGGGGCCTTAGGTGTCGCAAACTTGAGCTCGCCCGTGCTGAGGTCGAAAAACGGAAACGAGGTCGACGCGCCGTTCTCGACTGCCAGTCTGTCGACGTAGGCACTAGGAAGCTCCCGCACCAGATCGTCCGGGAGCAGAGCACGCAGATCGGGGAGCGACCAATGCAGCGTCAAGCCCCAGCCGACGCCACGGGTCGTCAGATCCGTGTCCCGCTCAAAGATGCGGAACTTGACACCTTGCTGGCGAAAATACTGGGCAAGCAGGAGGCCGCTGATACCAGCGCCAATAATGAGCACAGGCTCACTGACGCCTGATACCGTCATGATCCTGCTTCGCTTCTGCACACACACACACACACTCTCTCTCTCTCTCTCTCTTGTTTTTCCCTCTTCGGAGCCCTCTTAAACCCCGAGATGGACGAGGAAACAGATCTACTAATGTCCCAGGCTGCCGGGGACGCGGATGTTAAATCGGTCGGCCGCCTGGAGAGGACCCTTGCTTCTCGGGAGTGCAGATCGATGTGCTTGCAAGGGACCCATGCCAAGTGTCCCGCGCGCCAGTGTGACTTGTCGACAAATGCAAATGCATGATGAAATTCTCCCCGCGCGTGCGGTCCCAACTCGACAAGAGCTGAAAGGAAAAGAAAAAAATCTGATTGGATACGTCATCATCACTGATTTCTCGTGCGAATCTCCGGTCCCGCTTTGTTTCTCAATTCGAGGACATGTTTATTATTGACTCGGGGCCATTATTAATCGCAGTTTCTTTTTCCGGCCAAAAAAAAAAAAAAGAAAAAAGAAAAAAAATCATGAGTGAGCTGCGGAGCAATTACAAATTATCTAGTACATGTATCGAAAAAACCTATTTTCCTTGTCCGTCATGGTGGACCAGACTTCAGGGGACATGTAGGCGTCTTCGGTCTGCTTGGAGGCGGCACCACGCCTCTTGTTGGCCCACACATAGTACAAGAACAAAGCAAACGTCGTTGCGGCGCAGCCCGCTTGGGTGCCCATGACGGCAAGCTTGGCCGGGCGGAAATCAGGCGCATCGCGTGCCTGGAACGTTTGTGGCCCGATAATGTTGCCGATGGAGAAGGAGCCGCTAATGACGGCCGCGGCGAACGCCCGTTTGGTTGCGCCACCAAAGTTGGCGGCAGTCCACTGAGCATGGCCAAAAATAAGTATGAGGAATTGCCGAGGGGGCTTGCTGAAGCGGGCAAGTACTCACGTTGTAAAAGATGGTCAACGGCGCGACGACGGCGTTGACGAGATAGATGCCGGCAAGGATGCCAGATTTGTTAGTCTCGACGTCAAGGAAAGACATCAAGGCGCCGCCGATAATGGCGGGAATGATGCATGCAATAATCCAAGCCCAACGATGCGATTGCTTGCGAATGCCGTATCCCACCAGCAGCGTAAAAAAGATGCTTACAGCCCCCGAAGGCATGTTCATTAGAGCCGCCTTTTTGGGCGTGTATCCCAAGTTGGTAATCAACGTAGCCGAGTATGTCGTCACAACACCGCTTGACACAGAAAGCTGACTTCTGTTAGCAGCGAGCTGCGCGTCGCGTGCCGCAAATTACTCACCAGAATGACCGAGACAAGCATGAGGTACATCTGCGGATCACACAATGCCTCAATAATCTCCTTGAAGCGGAATTTCCGGCTCTCAATGCCCGTCTGATTCACACTGACGTGTTTCAGAAGGGCGACCTTTTCCCCGTCTGACAGCCACTTGGCTTTCATGGGTGTATCAGGCACGAAGACAAAGGTGCACAGACCGATGGCGACCGTTGCAAGGCCGAGTACAATGAACATGATGCGCCAGCCTTCTAGAGAGGCACCGGGGCTGACGTGCTGGAAGCCATATGAGACAGCCCCGCCGACAATTTGGCCGACACCCAGCCCAACATACCAGAAGGAGAAGCGCGGGGCTTGCTCCGACTTTGTATACCACTGGCTGCTAATCAGCATAAGCGAGGGCCCAATTGTTGCCTCGAATATTCCCAGAAAGACGCGGGAAACAAGAAGCGTCTGATAGTTGTGGGCAGCAGCACCGCACGCTGTAGCGATGCCCCAGAGCGTGACGTTCGCGCCGAGCCACTTGGCTGCTGGGACCATCTGGAGAAAGTAGACTGCGCATGGTGTAAGTCCACGGGTGTCAAATCGACAACAGGGTTAGACAAACTGTTGGGTATCTCGAAGCAGAGGAGTCCGACAAAGAGAAACGTCGCAATGTTTGAGAAATCATTTCCCTTTAGGTTGAGATCGGTGCGAAGTCCCATGACGGCGGCGTACTACACGAACAACAAAAAGTCAGACCCGGTACGCCCTCGCATCAGTTACCAGAATAGTCGATATACGCACGTTAAGAATGACCTTGTCCAGGAACTGCATCGTGTAGCAGCAAAACATGAGCGGCACAATGCGCCAGTCAATCTTGCGCCGCAGGGCATCAATGTCGACGGCCGCATTGTCCCCCGCCGCATGGCGATGCTTGTCGAGAAACTCCCAGGCGCTGTCGACGCCGGCGCTGGCGGCTGCGGCGGGCGCGTGGCTCTGGATGGAAAGCTGGCTGGCCCCCCCAAGGTCGTCCGTTTTACAGTCTGGGGAGTGCATGGCGCCGATCGTGACAGCTGAGCGTGGAATATGATAGCCGAGGCTGGGGAAAGACACTCAGACGAGGGTGATCGACAGCGATCGTTCCAGAGAGATGAACACAGGGAAAGGAGGCGCGGCCGGGACGTGTTTGAATAGGATAAAGTCGAGGAAAGCCAGATCGAGGTGCCCTGGGGATGCAACACCTGTTGACATGGGCTAAAAAATAATACGTGCACATTGTGGCCGCCCTGCATCCGGATCTCAGTGATGGGCGTCGATCATCTACAAGGTTCATCTACACGGCGGTGCGTGACACACGCACGTACTGGAGCCGCGCGTGGGGACGCGGCAACACCAAAGATTGGAGACTTCGCAACCAAGCAGAGGCTCTCGCTCCCCTGAGCTGAGAAGGGCCTCCCTGCGCAAAGTGCTTTTTGTGTGGGATTGTGGACCGAGGGCTGGCCGGCGATCTCTCAGCATCTGGCCTGCGCATCCTTGGTTCGCGCGCCGATCCCTTCCAAAATGTCGCCCTGACAAATTACCGTGTTGGTCGGAACCGCATTTCGCCTACACCTGAGCCGTGTCTTGGTCGGACCGCTATTGGATACAGGTTGGCTCTCTGCAGGACCGTGGGGGGGGGGGGGGGGGATTGAGGAGCGATCGCCGCGGCGCAGACAAGCTTCTCTTGCTTGGCTCTGTCAGCCCCGGCGATGGTGGTTAATGCAGAGGAGCAAGCAATAGCGGGCTAAAAAAGAAAAACCAATGAAGAAACAAAATCCATAACAAAAAGAAAGGAAGGGAAAAGAAAGAGCAAGATAGGCCACCCACTTTTGAGCTGTTTATCCCCAGCTTCCGATGAAGATTTTTCTGGGACATGTCATTCCTTAACCCTCGCTCCAGCCTGGCTGTCGGGTCTCTCCTTGGCCACAGTCAGACTTGTCGCTCATTAACCCGCACGCTCGCTCTGCACACATTCTTTTTAAGGGTCCTCTCCTATTCATTTACTTAATTATTTTACTAGTTATTTCTCTTCATTCTTTGCCGAAGATCTGCGTCCCTCAACGCCACGCGCGACCACCAGCATGGGATGGGTACTCCACGCAACGCCTGAGGTCAACGCTCAGTCGCAGTACCCAGCAATCATCGCCGTCTGCGTCGTCCTGTCCATGCTCTCCGTGGCCGTGGTTACCACGAGGCTCTGCGTTCGCCACAAGGCTCGCGGCCTCCGGAACGACGACTGGATGGCCGCGCTGTCCATGGTATTCGCCCTCATATACTCTACGCTCTGCATCGCCCGTACGTTGAACCCTGGCCACGACGATGATGGATGGGCCCGGCTGGGGAGAAGGAGCATGGGCTAACACCAGCATCCGAACAATAGAGACGAGATATGGCCTGGGGCTACCGCTTTTATCAAGGCCAAAGGAGAACCTAATCACCTATACCAGAGTCAACTTCGCAGGTCGGCCGGTCTACCAACTGGGAATTAGCTTTTTTAAAATTGCCCTCTTGATCAGTTACTTGCGGCTACTGAGAGGCACGGACCAAAAGCTTTACCGAATAATAGTCTGGATCACCATCGTCCTCATCTTTATCGCCCATCTCGGGTGCGCCTTGACCCTCGTTTTTGCCTGCACACCTGTAAGACGCACCACCCCTCCGGTGCTCCAGTCAAGACCCTCGCTCAATTACCTTCTGCCCACAGATTAGCAAATCCTGGAACCCGCTCGAAGATGGCACCTGCTTGGCTCCCGGCCCATCCTTCACGGCGTACGCCATCGTCACAATCGTGTCTGACGTTGCCGTCGCCATCCTTCCCCTGCCAGTCCTCGTGAAACTAGAGATTCGCCTGAGGAAGAAGCTAGGGCTTATTGGCATCTTCACACTGGGCCTTTTCACAACCCTGTGTTCGATATTGCGCTACCTCCAGATCGATAGAATATCCTCCGGCGACGGAAATTCGACAATGCTTATCCTTTGGGGAACGATTGAGTTTAATGTCGGGGTATGATTCATCCTCAACCTTCTTCACATGCCGCATGCGCTGACTAACCTTTGGCAGAACATGGTGTCTTCTCTACCGTTCCTGGCGCCCATATTTATTCGGAAAGCAAAGGAATACCGATCAAAGCATTCCGATGGCAACAACAGCACGCCAAGCGCGCGAGGGCGGAGAGGTGTTTTGTTGAATGGATCCCATTATAAGTTGAAGGATATGAGCCAAGACCAGGACAATAGCATTTTGAATTCCGAAAAAAAGTCTCAGAACAGCAGTAGCGAGGAGGATATGCTAAAGGGTATCAGCGGGGGCATTCTAAAGTCAGTGACATACAGTGTCAAGGTGCACAAGAAAGCCTTCCAAAACAAAATCAACCCAACAGAAACGAATGCAGTTTAATGAAAACCGGGATAGGATGACAGGTCTTTGCTTTCCTTTTAGCTAAAATAAATAAAAATAATGACGCGATAAATATATTCTCCTGAAAGCTTCTTTTAGGATTATTTTCGGTCTAAAAATCGCCCTCATTTTTCTTAGGCCAACCCTGTGCAGTGGCCATTACAGGGGAGTACCTCCGTTATAATCATTCGAGAGTTGAATTATATTTAATTATTCAACTACCTATGGGTAGCAATGAAGAAGACGTGCATCTACACTTGTGGGTTTAGTGGCTTGATAATGAAAAGAGCCGATGAGTACTCGAAACAGCCGTAGACACTTGATCTTTAGTGGCCTTGCTAGGAGTTTCAATGCATGCGCACACATCTCACATATGCTTTTCATGCTACACTAAAATGGACGGAACAGTGGCATCCATGGTATAGAAACTTCAACAACTCGGGATCGATGGAGGACATGCCACCAAAGTCGTGGCTAAACAGTAAAGATTTATACTGAAAAAGATAGAGATTCTCATGCTTTACACGTTTTCTTCCATTGTTCCGCGAGATCCGAGTCCTCGTATTGAGAAGCTAGGTTCTGCGGCTAGATTGTCATCAAGGCAAGGCCACGGGTTCCGCGGGCAGGGATCGCTAGAGTTGCACATGGTCTATTTTACATGGTCAGGGTAAGCTTGATGTGCGAGCCGCTTGTCAACAAAATAAAGCTCCACAATGCCGACAATTCGAGCCCTTACGAGGCATTGCAACGAAGCACATGAGCATTCTTGGTCTCATTTCTAAACCTAACCTTTCATTTGATTCGCGACTGATGCAGTATCTGAGAAAAAGCAACAGAAGACGCGCGGCTTCCGCGTCTACCGTGGCACTCCGGAAAGGTGCATCAACTCCTCAAACGTAAGGATTCAATACTGTATATATATTCTTTCCATGAGTAGCCGTTGTATTGTTGTCTCGTATTCAGACAATTTCTTTTTCTCCGTCTTCACACAGCTCCGAACTCGAGAAGGCTTCCTGCTCCTTCCCTTATTTAACATGTCACCTCCAGATTTTAAGGACAATATCTCGTTGCAGGTTGGACCGGCTGAGTATTTGAAAGTTGTAGACGCACCTATCGGAGTGCCGCAAGCCGGTGAAGTGTTGATTCGAATCAAAGCAGTTGGAATATGCGGGCAAGTATAGAGTATCGCAACTCAAAGAATCTCAACTAATTCCCATCAAGATTGGATATCCATTTCTGGAAGGATGGGGGAATAGGTCCTCTGCGAGTAGAAAACCCATACATTTTAGGACACGAAGCTGCAGGCGTCGTTGTTCAATGCGCCGACGATGTGACTTCACCACAACCAGGTTAGCCCTTCAAGAAGGGACACTCATCTGATACTTGGCATCTAACCTGCACCGTCTTAGGTGACCGCGTGGCCATCGACGCCTCCATTCCGTGCGAGTCGTGTCCCATGTGCCAAAGCGGGAGGCGCCACATCTGCGACAACTTGCGCAGAATTGGAGTCTATCCCACCAATGGAGCTCTGCAAAAATACATGGTGCACCCAGCCAACCTGCTGCACAAGTCAGTCTCTCATGGGAATTTTCATTGGGCCCAGTTCAGGAGCTAACCGCATGCTAGGTCGCCAGAAAACGTAAGCTTTGCCGAAGGTGCGCTGCTTGAGCCGCTGAGCGTGGCCATCCAGGGTCTCAGAGACGCCGGAGGCGTCCCCCTTGGCAGCGCTTCTCTCATCTGCGGCGCCGGCACCATCGGCCTATGCACCCTAGCTACTACTAGAGCTTCAGGAGCCCACCCCCTGGTCATTACAGATGTTGTGCCTGCGCGGCTTGATCTTGCCAAGAAGCTCGTGCCGCAATGCATCCCTTATCAAATAGATGTCACCCTGACGCCGGAGAATAATGCAAGCCGCATCAGGGCGCTTTACGGTTCCAGCGAGTACTCCGCCCCTCAAACCGTCTTTGAGTGTTCCGGGGTAGACAGCAGCGCCGTCATTGGCTTTCACGTTGTTAGGAAGGAGGGAAAATTCATCGCCCTCGGGGTGGGAAAACCTCTCTTTGAGAGGTTTCCAGCTGGTCTTCTCATGAGCAAAATCGTAAGTCATTATCAATTTTTGACCAGACTCCATCAGCGCTGTTGACACGTACCGTCCCAGGCAACTGTCAAATACTCGTGCAACTATTATGATACCTGACCTGCAGGCATTGCTTGCATGGGTGGGGAAATGTTTAACCTCAAACGACCTGTCACCCACGTTTTCCCCCTTAAAAGAGCCGTAGAAGCTTTCCAAGTGGCGCTGGACCCGAGAAGTGGTTGTGTCAAAGTTCAGATTGTCGATGACTCTGAGGATGAGGAGTAGAGCGATTTGAGATGTGAGCCTTAGTATTTTGGGATAGCTGCGAAAGCCACAGAGATGATGTTCAAATTTACGTCATTTTGAAGTAATTTGCAAAGGCCGTCCCGCTGGTGGGAACAGAAGCCCAACAAGCTCTGTATCCATATATTGTCTAAAGTAACTGGTCTTTTATCCAAAGTTGGCCACTGACTAGTTTATCCTATCCATGATATCACTTATTATGTCAAGTGTCCCGAGTGCGGGTTCAAGCTGATTGTGAGTACGGCACCCGAAGAACAACTTAAAAAGACTTCATTTCCGCTTATCACTGATGCACCGTGGCCGTAGCGCGATAGATGATAAGAAGGAGGCAGCCAAAGCACTTTGCGTCCATCCCATGTAACCCACGATCCACTGATGTCTAAACCAGCACTAGAGAAAGTAACAGCTCCATCTGTGGACAAAGGTGGTTCATCCCAGGTGGATAGCTTTGCTTGAATATCTCCGCTACTGGATAATTGAATCATGCCTTGTTCTGTCTGAATAGCTGACTCGTTTAGAAATCTTGGTTCCCGTATTGTGGTCATGTACTTGGCGTGTATGCGGCTGTTCTCGACATCCCACAGTTGTGCGTGACGGGAAGACTGGGCCAACATCCATTTACCACTGGGTGAAAGCCCCAGTGAGGTATAAGTTGGGTCATTTGAACTTTGATGCGACAAATACTTTTGCAAGGTACCTGCGGTGATGTCCCAGACCCATATGCAGAGCTCGTTATTGGCCTGTGTTGCTAGGATGAGATAATCGTCATTGGAACTGAAGGCGAGCTTGGTGAGGGAATCAAAGCTTCCCATTCTAAAACCTATCCTAGGGTCTAATGTCATTTCGGATGCGTCTACTTTCGCACCGTAGATGCACACATTCGTCTGAAATGCCACGGCGACCATCGGCTCACCATGATGTGCATGGTGAGATATCGCGACCGAGAAGACGCCGGACCAAGGGATGTGAATCTCTCGGAGTAATTTGTTGGTTGCCAAATCGAAAACTCCAATACTTACGCGCCGTATTTCTGCGATAAGAAATTGGCCGTCTTGTGAAAATGATGTTATGTTTCGATTAGGATTTCGATTGAGGTTCCGATAGTATCCATCCAAGTCATACTGTCTATCCAAGTCATACATGAGGGCTGATGTGGTTCCTTTCTGTATATTTCGGATTTGTATGCTTCCATCATCCGAAAACAATGCTAAAAGTTTATGATCATCCGAATAGGCCATGTGCGATATAATACGGTGTTCTTCGGGGTATTCCTCGGGGTGCTCTTCGGGGTGCTCTTCGGGGTACTCCTTGAGTAGCCGAAAACTGCGAGCCAAACTTTTCAACGACTTTAAGTAAAACCGATACATACCTTGAATCTTTTTTCTCTTTGACTGATTATTTTCTTTTGGGCAATGCGTTTCCTGTGTCGTTGCCGGGAATTGTGTGGGATCACGCTGTAAATCCCACTGCCATATGGTGTTGTTGCCATCGGCCACGGCTAATCGCTGCCCGTCCGGGGATATAATTACGGCAGAATGTGATGGATAATCCGTTTTATACTTTGTTGTCTGATTCATAGTTGTAGCATCAAGGATTGATACAGTCACTCCATCGGTGGTGACCAGCCAACTGCCATCAGGGGAGTACACCATCCTCTCGCACTTCCAGGATACAGCAATCTCATCGATCTTTTGTAGGGGAAGATCGCAAATTAAAATCGAATTCTCATCTCTGATTGCCAGGCGATAGGTGTTTGGGATGAAGGTAATCTCATAAATTGTCATGTTTTCCTTGTCGATGTGCCATTTTTTCTGGCCCGTTCCCACCTCAAACATGGTGACATCAGTCTGCTGTGCCACTGCAACCAGCTGGCTATCAGACGAGAAAGCAGCAGCGGTGCCGGACCCTACGGTGCCCAGTGGTCCGTCCACAGCACAAATATGGACAGCACGTGATTCTACCCCCCAGAGGTGTACTTCTCCTTTGTTCCGGTAAAGTATTGCCAACCATTCTCCGTTTGGTGAGAAGACCATCTTTGGCGGGAAGAGTAGGCGTTCCATCTCGACCCTCGGTTTATGCCATTTGAGGTTGGCTATTTTGAGATCTTCAGAATTGAAGTGCCACACAAATAGTCCAGTTTTCGAAACTTCTGCATACCATCGCCAATCTGGTGAGAGAGTTGCAAAGCCATCTAAATCCCCTGGTGATTCCATTATATACAAAGCACCATCATGGGTCTCCCGAAATTGCACCTTGATGCGATTTGAAGAGTGCTCATTGTCGTAGTACGAGATTACTGCTGCCAACATGTGTCCTTTTGGTGAAAAGCTTATGGACTGAACAGTTCCGCCACAGTGTAGTGTTAGTAAATCCGGCTCCCATTCGTTCTTAAGCCTAGGATCAGCAGTGATCCATTTAGGCACATAATCCTGAAAGTTATCTCGTATCTGACTTCTTTTAGGGCTAAATATAAGGCCAGACATATATCCCTGAAGCGGGTATTCTTCTATGACAGGTCGGAAGTAAATGATAAACTGCCGTGCATCATGGATAAGATCCAACATGTTCGAAATACCCTCAGGCTTGTTCTGCCTCTGTTAAAAGACAATTATTAATATTTTCCGCTCAATGAAGGATTGCATTTGCACCAGTGAAACAAACCTTTAGAACGACCTCTAGTTTATGGAGGGCCGATAAACCATTCGATAAACTACGTAAGAGGCTGAGAGCTTCAACCCAAAACATAGATTTATTAGCTAGAAATGAACATATTTTTGGGTTTCCTTGAATTGCGTTATCATTGGATCCTCCTGTGGCACCATAAAGATGATCAGCCCAGTAGATGCATGAATATGCCATACTTTCGAGCAGGTTGGGCTTGGGCGAAGACAAGATGGTCTTGTCAATGTGAGTGCCCGGATGGCTCAAATTGTAAATATTATATTTGAGTTTATCCATAATGGCAAGAGATTTCTCAAAAAGCACATAATGTTTCCATTTTATTCCGGACGGAAATAATATGGTTTGTGAGTTTGCTAATAGAAAGTCTTTTGCGGATTGGTGTACAAGGAATATGGTCTCGCTTTGTGTTATAAGAAATGAGCCACACGTCTTGATAATGGCGAGAATATCTTGCCCATCCCCTGGCAATTCTTGAATACTAGCTAGCTCTTGTATTTTAAGAGGTCGGTATGTAGTCAAGACAGTAGACAGAATTTGCATGCATAGATCTGCCGTTTTGGAGCCATACTCGTGGATGCGAGACATCATTTGCGCGTAAAGGGCGGAAAGCCCGGGGGGGAAACACTTGACGCGGGCTTCGAGTTCCCATCGCTGGCACTTTTTCAGCTCTTGGCACACTAAAGCCACCCATAGGAAGGTGCCGTTAGCATTTTGCCGAAGGTGGTTCTCTATGACACTTTTCGTTTTATCGCTGCATGGATTCTGTCTTGCTAACTCTTTGACTTTGTAATCGATATAGAAGCTGATGGCCTCTGAAACCGATTTTTGGTTAATTTCCAGCGATAAGGAAACTTGGTTCCCATTGTTTACCAAAAACCTCTCAATATTAGGTTGATTGCGACTGGAAAGTATCCACTTGATATTCGATGACTTCGACAAGATATATTCCAAAAGATAATCCAGGTCTATTCGGCATTCATCCAGACCGTCGATGATTAAAACCGAATCCTGGAGTGCGGGGTCTTCCAATATCTTTGATAAAATTCCCTCTATGCTTACACCAAAGTTCCAGTGTCCTGTGCCATTGTTGGGGCCATGGTACCGATCATGTATATGCGTAGTGAGTAATGGCTGCTGTACAACTAGTAGGTAGACGAGACCATTTAGTACTGCTGCAGTATTGTTGAGACCAGAATTAGTTTCCTGGCAGAAGAAATATGACAAAAGTCTATTACTCTTTGGGTCTTCAAGCCTTGTGGAAGATTTGAGTTCATTGATGATCCCACAGAGGAGCATCGTCTTGCCCTTTCCTGGATCACCTTTTACCCAAAGGATACGACTTTCTGCATCATTGCGCCATTTTATAAACTCTTGGGCTCCAAGAACCCAACGATAAGAGTCCACCAAAAGGCCGCCTTTGGCTTGTTCGATTCGCATTTTATCTTCTCGGGGATCGGTCGTCCGCAAGCTCGCGAGGCATTCGTTAATAGCGTCTTGTTCCGTCTTTCCATTGGTGATATTTCCAACATGAATACTGGAATTACCCTCCGCTTGTATTTTATGCACTGTATTCAGCATGTTGACTTCAGGGGCAGTTGGAAGTCGGATAGGTGGGCAACACTCGGATGTACAGGGTTGATGGTGTGGATCAGCGCTAGGGGGGTAGTTGATGCGGATTTGATATTCAGAGACAGCTCGACTCGCGACAAGTAATATGCCAAGGCAACACCACGCCCTATACCTTGTAAAAGAAGGATGAACGAACGGATGATGAAGATGGTTGTGCTTAACGTGCCGCAGCCTGGTTTTGTTCAGCCTCGAGCAGTGCTTATCTAAGCAGATCTGTCCACTTGGCAAGTGTTGTGACCTGGGTCAACCTTACCATACGAAATAGTTCACAAACCTTGTGACCCAAGCTCAATCCTAGTGGAAGTCTCCAACGGCATCTTCAAATAGCTCGTAGAAACAGTAATATGGATGATAACGATAAAAACAATCGGATTGTTGCGGTTCAGCCGCAGCTTCTGGCCCTCTTCCATTTCCCAAAACTCAACCAATGATTGACAAACAGCCGGGATGCGCTCACTACAAATCAAATATACTTATTTTTTATATCCCATACCTCTATTCATCAACATACAATGCGTTCTGTTCAGTTTTCGGCGGGTCGAACGGGTAGCTCCGTCTCTTTGCTCTCCTTGTTTTCTTCCTCTTTTCCTGCACCTGGGTAACGTGTGCCTCTGTTCTTGACCTTCTTCTCCTTCTTAGGAGGTGGTGGGTAAGCCTTGAGGGCAATCTCTTGCCACTCAGCTGATGCCTGGTAAGCGGCCTGAATAGGAGCGAGCAGCTCGTTGATGGCATCCGCAACAGCGGGCTTGAGGATCTGGGGGGAAAGCTGTGTCGACAGTTAGTACATGACCACTGGATCTGGAATAGATTGAATCCAACATACCACATCATTTTGGTAGTCATCGTGCATCTGCTGGATCGAGTTGTAAACCAGCGGCTCGAGGCCGTCTCGTTCACGATTGACGCGGAATTCTCGCTTGCCCTTTAATGCGGAAGCGGGAAGGAGGACGTATTCTACAAAGGCCAAAATGCCGTTGTCTTCAACAATCTTGGGGGCGGCAATAGCCTTCTTGATCTTCTTCTTCACGATATCGGGGGCATCGAGGAGGTCAATTTTGCTGTCTGCATGCTGTCAGCCAACCCATCCACGAGATACAAGAATTGATTCTTACCTTGGTCGCTGGCACTCATCTTACCACCCTGCAGACCAGGAACCATGGGGTTAAGTAGATGGGCACGCTGGAAAAAAAAAGAAATTTTGTTAGCAAGAATAACTCAAAGTGGAAGTGCCAACTAACCTGGGCGTATCCAATTCTGGGGAGCCACTCCTTGGCGGCAGCAAACAGCTTACGCTGGTCAATTCCTGCTATGCATCAGATCCAATCCCGGGTGTGAACATTCTCAGCCTCCACTAACCTCCGAACTGAGCATCGACATCGAGGTACTGCTCATCCAGCACCTGGAGAATGGGGTAGAGGAGACCGCTCAGAGGGGCATTGTCGGTCTGCTTGACGACTTCGGCACCAGCCTTCTTGGCATCGTGCTCGGAGACGAGGGAGGCCATCTTGTAGAGATCCATGACGTACTCGGGGCTCTTCTGGTAGGAACTGCCAAGCACGAACTTGAGCTTCTCGGTCGGCACACCAACGGCCTGCAGGATACCGGTGATTGTGAGTCGGTAGTACTCGACACGGTGCTGGACGAGCTCAATGGGGGCCTTGAGGTTGTCGAGGAATCCGTGGATATCGGCGAGGAGGATCGTCATTTCGCAACCGGCAGCCAGGAGCTGGGCGATTTTCATGGCGGGGACGAAGTAGCCGCAGTGAGGGCGACCCGTGGTAGCGGTACCTGATTCCCATGGTCAGAAACGATGCAGAGAGACGCATCTCGCGCGCTGCATCTGCGCGGCAGCAGCCAGGCCACTCACCCCAGTAGATCTTGGGGTTTCCGCCATCGCTCAAGATCTTCTCGATAATCTCGGGGTTCAGAAGCTCGGCAAGGTTCTCCTTGATGAGCGCCAGTCGCTCGGGCGCCTCCATGTTGGCCATTTTCGACTCGTGTCTCGCGGAATTGGGACGATTAGATCTAGCTGCAGCTGGGCCTTAGCACCGTTGTCGCAACGGGTTTTATGCACAGCTTGGCGGTTGACTCACACGTCGAACTCCGGTGTTGGCGGGGTTCCAAGGCTCAGGTCAGGTCGGGCGCATTTCCGCGTTCCGATGGAGGGGCACTTTGATTTTGGGTTCTCATTGGTTATAAATATTATGTAATCCCGCGATTATTGTATTAGCGCGTCTCAAGCCCTGTGCGCACCTTAATCACCACCCTAAACGATTTTAGACTATGGATCATTCTATGGTAAAGGTCCTAAGTAATCAAGTAAAATGAATGATGTCTGATTCTAGTGGAAAAACACACAACATGCAGACAGTGTCAGAATAGCTCCAGTCGTGTGAACACCTTTATCCCCACCAAAAGAACAATCGATTTACCTTGCAAGACGAATTTTACTCTTGTGAGTCAAAGATAACGTTAACCCCTCATCGCTTAGATCCGAGAGTAGTCGGCTCCAACACAAATCTCCAGTCCGATTACAAGCATGTCAATCTCGGAATGACGACGACTTACTTTGAAAGGCAGGTCATCTGCGATACGGCCCACCCATCCGCCGCCACCTACTTAGCACCGGTCCAAATAAAACCAGGGAACCTCACCACCACGGCATTCAATCACATCATTCAGCTTAAAGTACAAATTTGTAGTACAAATTTGTAGTACCCACGATCTGACAAACACTGGTCCATAATTATATTAAATTTAAACTAAATGCTGCTGTCTGGATTCATCGCAGCAAGTTAATTCACGGAAACTCCTTCCGCTCTGTAATATTGTCGAGGTTGGGCTATTTCATCTCTTCAACGAAGCCCAACTGTCACGAACCTGTCGTAAAGGGCTGGTTCATTACCCCAGCCGCTCACATCTGTGCATTTGATTTTCATTCGAAACTTGTCTGCGATATTAAGATACTTCTTGGCAAGTAAATGTTCATTCTGTTGCGAGTATGCCTCCGAAATGGCCAGCGCGGTCCGGCAAACAGCACCTGGGTGGCACTCACCGTTCGACAAAATCTCAAAGGCCGCCACGAGAAATTCACTGCGTACTGTTGTCAGTATTTTCAGCATTACTTCAATTGGTATTTGGCATACACAGCTTGCTCGTGGTTTCCCTCCTTCATAATAAGGCATCCCATTTGGTGAAGTGTGAACCCGGTGTGGTAGTGCCTTGGCATCGTGCGACACCGTATCTTGAGGCACTTCTCAAGCATAGAGATCGCCATGTGAACATTTCCTTCAAGTCTATGAATCTTCGAAATGTAGAATAAAATTCTGCACTGTATGTCAGAACGGGATAGATTGAGAAAAATCGGCTCACGTACACAGCCATTTGGACTGATTCTTCGCCTCGTAACTGACTTGCGGCTTCCATCGCTCGCTCTCCCGAATCTAAAGCCTTGTCAAGACGACCGAGATTCAGAAAACATAGGCATAGATTGGAAAAGTAAATGTCCTCGTTTGACTTGGTGTCATCTCTGTTCAACAAATCCAGGAGAATCCCGAGAGCTTCTTCACAGCGGCCGATGGCCATCAATGAAACCGCCAAATTCCCATTCGCTGCAACGACCCATGTTTCATCTTCTACACATCCTGTCCTTTTATTCTTTTCTCTCATTTCGCAGACTTTTTGGGAAGAGCAGAGCCCGTGCTCTTTGTGTGGAACTTCTCGCTCAATGGCAGCCTTGGTGTTGATTTGATGACTGATCATGTCCTTCACAAACCATTCAGAATAGCCAGCATGGTTTCCGCGCTCCAAAGCTGTTTCGCAAATTAATATGGCTCGATCAGTTATCTCTGTTGCGGTAAGAAATTGACCCCTCTCAAAAAAGTACCTAAGAATCAATTAGAACAAAGGGGACGAATCCAAAGAAGAAAAAGAAAAGCCCAATGACTCACCAAGCGCATCGGCATACGATTTCGCATAGCAGTATAGGTGATTGAAGCTTGTCTCTGTACCTGTCATATGTGTCAAGTGCACAAACAATATTGCTTGCAAGTTCTTCGCAACGCTTCCATTCGGCGTGCAGAGGTCTTCCGTCAGACTGGATGGGAAACGAAGCATTTAAAAAGAACACCACGCGATTAAACGTCAATTGCAACTCCATGGGTGTCATAGATCTTTGCACGGCGATGCGAACAAGAGGATGGCACTTCCACTTGTAACCATTTGTGTCGACTGTGACCAGAGCCCGATGAATCAGGTCTGCCAACGCCCTGTCCAAGCTATGGGATGTTAGCCTATGAAAATAGCACCTCCTCATAAACTTACCAACTGTCATCTTCAAAGATGTTTTTTAGGGCATCCTCCAAATTTGGAAAATTCTGCAGCTCATCTGGACCATCGCACAGCCTAGGGAAATGGTTAATCCACGATTATTTGGATTGGGAAGCAAGCTGCACATTTGATCCCTGGAATTTCCTGTGAACAAACTAGATGGAACTCCATCACTGTCAAGAACTGAAAGTATCTGCAGCAAGACTCTTGACGACGTGTCCAAGTACGAGCTGCAAAGCGCTGATCCCAAATTCATGCTTACCGCGTCATCAATAAAGCGCTGGTAATAATTGTCAGACCACGCTTTTATATCTGTGCGAAAGATGAAATCTCTTTCGTAACTTGGATACGCTTGAATGAAGCTTTTCAGAGACTTTCCGCATTGCCTGATATAACAGCCGATAATATCCAACACGAGAGGGTGATTTCCAACTGTCTTTGATACTTTAGCTGCAGCTGCTCGTTCATCTTCCGAAGAATCGAAATCATCCTCAATTTGTGAAAGTAGGAATTCGATAGCTGTCTCTGTGGGGAAGCCTTCAACTTTCATCCGCTGCTTCTTAGTTTTGGTGAATTGTTTTGCAATCTCAGGGCTCTTGCAGGTGACAATCACAGAACCTTTGGCTTCGGATGGCCAGTACAAGTCCAGAAGAAAACTATCACTGACGCAGTCGAAAATAAGGAGCCACTTAGGAGGGTTTATGCGAGCGGCTTGGAAAATCCAGTTAGATCTTTAAACAAGCGTAAAATGATGACGTGGCGGCCAACTTACTTCTGCGCATACCTCTAAACCAACGCAGGACGGCCTTCCTTGCTTGATCTGGGTGCTGCATGGGCTCTGATAAAAGTCCAAGGTCGCGCGCTATCGAGTCGAATGATTCAGCCATTTTGAGTCGCGTTTCTGCCGACACCCACATAATAACATCATATTGTTTCCGGTTTCTGTAGGCAAATTCAAGGGCCAGCTGTGTTTTCCCCACGCCAGCGAGTCCATAAAGACATACACAGGAAGTTTCATTTAGTTCAGGGCCCGGATTCACGGCCACTGCAATTTGCCTCAACTCCTCCTCACGCCCAATAAAGGACGGATTTTGCCTTGTCGGCAAGTTGCTATACGGAAACCTATCCAAACGCATAGTGTTTTCAGAACAAGATATAAGGCTCACTAATTCTTGATGATGCCTGTCCTGGTATTGTTGGACAAATTGAAATGCGACAAAACTCGCTTCTCGGTCAGCAGTGCTTGTCAAACTTCGGAGACGTTTGAGCCTTTCGTAGAACCTGTGTCTGAGCGAAACGTGTGGAAATATGCTTTGAATGTTTCCTAGGTCCAAAGAGTCAAAATGCCAACCCCAATTCAGACTAGTCCATGAAAATACTGACGGTAAAAGCTGCTTTTGAAAAATTCAGCAGCATCGAGACAAAATTCAATGTACTCACTACACCAACTGACCAGTGTTCTTTCCAGATCAAGAAATGGGCGGAAATCTCCTACCAAAGTCCTTGAGTAGGCGTCAAAGCGGGGAAAAGCGTTATTAAGATCCTCTAAAGTGCTAACGAACGAGGCAAGTCTTCGGTCATAAGCACATGCAATCTAACAGAAGGTCACACAACAGTTCTGTACTACCCGGTTAAAGTCAAACTAACCTGTAAGGGGAGGGATAACGACCTCCATAAGACAGCAAATTCCGAAGATGAAACTCGAAATACCTTTTCGGCGAAGTTGCTGAAGCCGCCCAGACGCTCAAATACTGGCCCTAGGCGATTGACACAGCGGAATTTTCGGGTGGAAGTGTATCTTGCTTTCAGCGCATTGATTTCGTCTATGAGTGCATCAAAGCTGTCAATGGCTTTGAACTCTCCCCCGTTAACCGTGTGCAATCTACCCCTGCACTTTTCCAGTGCCTTGGCCCAGACTGTTCCTGTCTCATCAGCCATGTTTTCTTTTGTTGAGTGGCGACTGCGACACGACGCAAGAGCCCAGCAGGGGGGCAGGTGGCGGGAATATGGTGTTTCCACCTCGGTCATCTTGCGAGCAGTACGGTATTCAAACTTACAAGAGGCGCGTCGTCGTTTCAATACACCCTGTTGGGAATACCCTCACAATGCCCAACGACTTGAGGGTGAAATGCGTTGCCTGCCGGACTGATGCCCAAGCAAGAAGGCGGCACCACTTGAGCCTCAGCACTTGAAGACGAGGCGGCAGAGTAGGTGGGAATACTGTAGCAATTGGTCAGAGGATGATAAGCAGCCACTTCATCAGAGCTGCTACATCCGATGGAGTGCGACAGGTTTAGGCGAGCTCTGGACCGGTGTGAAGAGGCGAAGTCACAGTGGCATGCTGCAGTGCGCCCTTCCAGGAAATATCCCCGCATGTCTCAGTTGCAGCACCTCTGGAATCACGCCAGCTTGTGTACACGGTGATTGAAAGACTTGGCAGCTGTTTTTGCCGCGACAGGGCTGCGAGGAGAGATGGGTGTCTTTTCTTCCTTTTCCACCACTCTCATTTGTATTGCGAAATCACAGCTTGAACACGTAGTCGTCAGCATACCCTCGGTTGGTGGGCTGAACTGTCAATTTCTACCGTCTGCTTGTTGGTGGCTCACGTTTACTTCGCTGCCACTCCTAACACCCAGATAATGTACTACTTCGAGCCCTCAGCCCCGCCTTCATCTCCCTCGCCTCCATCTCCCCCAGTGCTCCCCCCTCCACCTGTGCTGCTTTCCTGGTTCATTCCTCTGTCTTCCTCAACTGTCATGTACTAATTTCTTCCTGTGGCGGCCTGAACTAGTCACTTATTTGCTCGGGCTCACGAGTCAAACGAGGCTGCAACATACCAGTCGGCCGGCAAATCTTCGAGCGGTATTGAAGGGAGGAAGGGGGTGGCTGTGGTGGTGCGCCGCTTGATCTCTACTCAGCGCTGATGCACTTTTTTGGCAAAACAAAGAGAGATTCAAGCATGATAAAGGGACAGGTCACATCATATCGAGATGCGTGCGATTCATGCCTAATATACGCACTGTTGGTCATGTTTATGCAGATTTCTAGGATTGGTCGGTGCGAATGCGCCGACTTGACATACCACCCTGCCCTCATCCTCGCCGCACAATTTCGGGTACTGAGACGTCACGTCGAAGGCTCATCTCGCATGTTTCAACGTATCACAACTGCAGAGCAGGCATGCGGTCGTGGGGGGGGGTCAACTTCTGGCCAAATGAGCTTCGGCCATGTGACCTCCGTCGCGGATCACCGGAAAAACCAGGGAAATGTCAGCCGGGATGAGGCATGGGAGGCTTGAATCTGACACAAGCCAGCTTTGCGAGAGCCATTTGCTATCGTGTCTTCTTTCCGTCGTCGCCGAGACTCAGTTACTCAAATATCAGTACAGATCTTCCTAGATCGGCGGTCCGCCTCGCACTGACAAACGTAGTGTCCGTGAGCCCAACCGCGAATGACCCGGCTTTTGTTCCATTGGAGGTCTATCTCTCATTATCCACTTTGGTCGGTCTGCCACAAAACAACCCCGGCCCCCCTGTTGGCCTGTCCCAGCCTCTTGACAAACAAGTAGTTGGCGGTCAATCTAGCGGCTGGAAAAAAATTCATTTTCTTCCCTCCGAATTCCTCTTCCCGTTGTGATTACCTCATTTCTCGCCCATAGGGTTTTTTTTTTTGGTTTTTTCTTGAGTCGTTTGAGCGGACAGTCACGGCTGGTCTGTCCAAATGTCTAATTCAATCAGCTGGTCATGGTCTTTTATGATTTGTTTTCGCCATTTTCGTCAATCCTCCGGCACTTCACCGTGAGTCAAGATGAAACAGAGAAGCAGGTACAAGCCCCCCACAGTCTAAAAAAAGGCCAGCAAATGATCACAATTCTAACGCCATATAGCAAATTTTAACTCGTCTCGAAAAGGCATTCAAGACTGCTGAAGAAATATCTAATTTATGCCAAGTGTCATCACTTAATATCGGTGTCCTTCATAAAGGAGAAATCATATTTCGTAAGAGCATTGGATACACCGACTATGAGAAGAACCCGAAAAGTCGCGTTAACCCGGAGTCATTGTACACTTTGTGCTCTGTGTCTAAAACGTTTGTGTCCGCTGCATTTGGCATTCTTGTCGAGCAAGGCAAAATCAAGTGGACTGATACAATCAGTCAACACTTGCCCGAATTTAAACCACAAGACCACCGCGTAGCAGACGTGGCCACGTTCAATGACCTATTCCGCCATTCCTCTGGGCTCGATAACCCAGTTGTCAGTCTCTTGGGCCCAAACGGCAAAGTGCTTACCACTCAGGAGCAGTTCCTTGAAGTGCTCAACAACACCCCAACACAGCGACATGGCCGACCTCTCTTCAAATCCTGGAACTACAGTAACGTCGGATATGGCCTCATCGTCCTCGTGATTGAGAAAGTCTCGGGGAAGCCCTTTTCCGAGTTTCTGCAGGAGGAAGTCTTGAACCCTCTGAAAATGGAGCACACTGCAGTCAGCATCCCGCAGCTGAAGAGCACAGATAACATTGCTCACCCGCATGCGCAAATGGAAGATAAATCATGGGTGAAGCTTAAACATGACTGGACAGATGAAAACAACTCCCCGGTTTTGGGCATGGTCGGGATTCGGAGTTCGGTTGACGATATGCTCAAGTACGGCGCTGCGATAATGGACGCCCATCTGCGCCGCATCGGTCATTCTAATGAGGACGGATCGCCAGTTACATTTGAAATCCTGTCCGATTTGGAGAATGGGAACCCAATAAAACGGATTGGAGCCATACTTAGTGGCTGCTATTGGACGAGACCCCATCATGACAAATTTGATCACAGAGTTCAGTATCATCTTGGATGGCTCAAAGTCCCCATGCCGAGTTGCATGGTAAACTGGGGTTCGTGGAATGAAACCTTGGCAGATCATGTTCCTGAGGAAGGGCGAGAAGCACGGGATGAATTGATCCTGGGCCAGGATTCTCCCAAGAGATTGTTGATCAAGTCTTCCGGCATTGGTTTCTGCGGCACAAGCTCAGTCAACTTGTTCCCGGAAACACAGAGCGCTGTGGTTGTCTTCAGCAGCGGTCTGAATCGCGGCGATGCGTCAGACTTTGTGGCCTCTGTTTTTATCCAAGAGCTGTTTGACCTAAAACCCCGGAAAGACTTGAAACCCGCGGTGTTGAATGAAATTGAACTCCGTAACCGCCAGTTCACAAAGATATTCCAAGATTTGAAGGAAAACGCGAACCTGTCCGAGCCCGAGTCTGATCACAACGACTACATTGGCAAATACTCAGGACTTGGAACCACCCTGGTTATACAAGAGGCCCCCAATAACCAGGGTATGGAGGTTTGCTTTGATCCCCGCGAAGACACTGCTCAGCCACTAAAACACTACGGCAAGGACAAGTACAGCTACTGGCCAAGTTCTCGAGATGAATGGCTGAGGGGAGGGTGGCTTGATTGGGATTATTATCTGGTTGGCATCTTTGAGTTCCAACGAACTAATGATGAAGTCACGGGGTTGACATGGGTTTGGGAGGAAGGCGCCGAGCCTTTTCCCTTCAAGAAGGAGGTAAAAGAAGCTTCAACTTCGTCTTGAAGCCCTGAAGAGTTTACTACGAGACAGAATGATTCCATGACATGTTTATCTTGCTATTTGTGGGTTCTTCAATTCAATTTCTCCACGGTGGCACCTCTAGTTGCGAACTGTCACCGGGGAGGAGTTGGATTATAATATAAACTGAAGGCTATATTGGATTCACTTAGCACAAGTTTTTCGTAGTGCCATGTTTGGTTATAACCGTGATTGACAGCAGTCGGCTGATGATTCACCATCGCCAACAACCAACACACTCTGGCTCCTTTCTTGGGTTGAGACAGCCACGTCCAAACCAGGGTTGCCGGTAAAAAAGTTGACCGGCTTCAATCCAACCGTCATCTTCTCGGAAGGCATGACGGGCCAATCCTCGATTCTAGGATTGTGGGTGGAACCGAACGTGTGCCATATGACAATATCCTCATTGCGAACTGACGTCTCCAAAGAGGGGTCCTCTCGACGCCGCTTGATGGAGGAAGCGATTCCGTCCCCGCCCAAGGATTGAAACGGGTACCTGCCAGAAGGAAACATTTCCTCGTCGTCATAGCGAGTCACCCAGATTGCATGCTCACCAAACTCGGATCGTTTGGCGTGGTATGAATCGGGGTGGGCCAGAAGCAGCTGGCTGTAAGAGGGAAGGATTTTGAATCCCACGGGTGTTCCGGTAATTGGATTCATTTTTTGCTCATTAACGATCTTGAAGACGCGATTCTTTGCAAAGTCAAGATCAAGGCCCTGTTCGTGCTCAATGTTGGTGGTCGTCGTAAAGTACCCGATCCCAAAAGGATTGTGGACATTTTCATCTTTTGTAGGCATTGCCTTTGTCTCTTCAACCTGCAGTGTGTTGGCGTGTCCGTCTAATGCTGGGTCGATGCGCAAGCTAAAGAGATGCTGGTGGTATGGCGCCAGAACGCCAGGCGCCACCACGGTACCATACTGCACCTTGTCCCCGATATTGATCGGAACCGTTGAAAGAATTCCAGTTGCTCGCACTTCATAATGGATAGAGGCGTCTTGGCCGAAATGGAACGCAAAAATGTACTCATAATTGCTGACCGTGATGATTGTCTGGAGAACAAGGATGCGTGATCTCGTCACAACAGCATTTTGCGTTCGATAGTTTGTATGCTTCCAGAGAATCCCATCATCTTGCTCGTGGCAGCAAACCATATTGGACAGCTTCAGCGGCTCTCCAGCAGCCGTGTTGTGCCAGGCATCAAAGTACTTTATGTGGCCGAGGCAATCACAGCCCAACTTCAGGTTGTTGGCATTTATGCCAGCGCCGTCATTTCCAACGTCAAAAGCGGCCTTGCGAGGATACGGCGATCGAGGATCCCCATACGGAACAAACATCTCGGCCAGGGAGAGTCGATAAAAAAGACTTCGGCCGTCGTAGCAAATGTTGTGGAGGGTGAGTCCTTCCCGGTAATTGAACCCAACGTGCAAGCTCCATTTCTCCCAGGTCAAATAGTTGCCATTCGCTTTGAAGGAAGGCCCCTCAGGCTGAACTACTTGATAAGGCTTTGTGCTGGTTCGTGGGGGTGGTCTCAGATCAGGGTGATACTCGCTTGCGGCGGTTGAATGGATTTTTTCGCGGTCAAATGGCCGCGCCTCATTTTGCACCTGTTCGTTCTCAGCTGATGGAAGCCGGTATACTTTGGTGACTTTGAGCTTTTGTGACACCTCGGCACAGATATCAAGCGGGTATGCGTAATAATTAGCGTCTGGGTTTTCCAGAAGTCGCATGTAGAACCAGCACTGTGAATCATTAGGCCAAGAATCTGTGCACCCAAAGAGTTGACGCGTACCATGGTTATACGTTGCTTCATATCGTTCATACCGTCTGTAGCATATGTCCACGGCTCTATACAAACGGTGGCGTTGGAAGGCAGCTCCAGCTGGCGGATCTCTTCCTGCACTCGAGCGTCTGCTCGGCAGACTTCTTCCACTAATAACATATAGCCTGGGTCTACAGGGGAATGCTTTCCCTCGAGGTATTTAGTCGAAATTACGGCCCTCTCATCGAGATTGAGGACCAATTCGTGGAGTTGGCCTGGCTCGTTGTCCCCTCGGAGGATGACTTGCACTCGGGCACAACGAGGAGGGTGCTGCAATCCCGGCTGCTTTTGCTGTTCATGGTCCAAAAATGAAATCATTTGTTTCTTGGCTGGTTCCTTCAGCGTTATGAACTGGAAAACAAGATTCTTTCCTGAAAATACGCCACGGGTAACCTCTGCAGCCTGTGACGAGTCAACATCTGGAGGGCGCAGTAGAATTCGCTGGAAGCGTACCTTGGCGATTTCTTCAGGGCCCAATGGGGCAAATGGGTGCATGAGTGATGTCATGGTTTGGGCGTTTCAAGACCAATTGCAATGCTTTAGGGAAATACCAGAGCAGTAGACTGTTTGGCGATGTGGCTATGCGAATAGATGACAAGCTGGTGGTGGAGGACATGTCGCCGCAAGCCCTTAAATATTTGGACCGCGCCCTTTGGCTGTTGGGCGTTATCTTCGAACTGCCGTAACCAACCAAAAAGGAGCAAAAAAGCGGCGTCCATGGCTGAGTACGGAGCTTACCTCTAAAGGCATCGCCAAATATGCGAGTCTGGGACTGGCCGAGCTGTGCAACCCCCAAAGGTAGGAACAGGCGTATTTGAGCCGCTAAAGTCAGGTGTAAGCGGGTGCGGCATTTGAGCCGCGTTTGTCTGGTCACACTCGCAACGGAACTCGCCAATCTTGAACTCCAAAGGAAAGGCTTCAGATATAGACCCCGCTCACGCAATTGGCAACTTTCCCGTAGAGGATTAAGATGCGAGGATACCATCGAGAAATGGCTCACCTCCCGTGTTAAAATAAAAGCCGTTAATGGCAGCTTTTAACAACCACAAGATCTCGGGGCGGTTGTCAGTTGATACCCCGCTCTTCACATGGTGGAGTAGATCACGACGGTCCATAGTTCTTGGTAATGAGATATCAAATCCCGAAAATACATACAATACTCGAGATTAATTATTGCATTTTTATGTTGATAAATAGCCAGCCAACTTCTGTTCCTCCATCCTTTCATCAATACCTCACAATGGCCATCTGCTATGAAACATGGGCTTTCTAACATCTTGTGAGGATCGAGTGTCATGTCGTATACTTTTGCCGACATGATGAGTTTCGTGCATTTGATTAGACTATATCCCACAATAATTAGGCTCTAATTGTACGTTCCACTAAGATTATAACAATACGAGAGCATGCAATTCGATGACGATACTATAAGGCGATGAGTTACATTGCGAGATGCTTTGAGTTGTGGTTCATTATATTGACACTCTTGGTGCGATGATAGCAAACTAAGGACTAAGCACAGGAAACTTGCGACGGAATATGTACGAATCAACACAATGTGCAAGATGACTTGGGAAGAATACCAGGTACGGTTATTCGTATAAGAACCATCTCAACTAATCGTACGTCACCCTATCTCCGCCCTGGAGACATGAAGACAAAAGACTCAGACAGATTCCGATGCTCCAGATTCCGATGCTCAACTAGTATATAGTCGCCAAATTGTTAATATCGTTACGCCGGGCGCGCCGGGCGCGCCTTGCGCTGGCAACATCTGGACCTAGTCTCAGGTCACATCTCCAAGCCAACGGCCGTCACAGGGTGCTACTCTCAACCTTCCCCTGGCCCTAAGCGTCGTGGCTTCACTGTTGGCTTCAGCCCACGGCAACTCAACAACTCAACTACAGGACCACAGGACTTAGGTTTGGCCGTTACAACATTCCGTTGTTCAATGTTATCGTCCAGTGCCATCACTCTGTGGGGCGTTGATACTTTCGTATGGCGTCCATATTCTTGACGTTTGTCAGCCTCAGCTTCCCTCTTAAACGTGGCGCTTTCGGGCACCTCCTCCACTCTGATTCAGCCTTCATCCACGACCACTTGACCGAAAGCCTCACCTGTAGCGCGTCTGCATCCATAACTATCGATTCAACCTTTGCTTTCGACATACAACAAAGCGCCACATACGACGCAAACTAAATAAATTATTCGGGGTTAGAACAGAGCACCTCTTTGATCTGCCTCGACCGCCACCAAACAAACCAGTTCGTCAATTCAACCACAGACGGCTTCCTCTTCCTTGCCAACGCAGTCTAGCGATCCTCCAACTACTCACAGCATCGGCACCCGCACCAATGCCTCAGTTCCAAGGGTATACAGCCGCAGATACCGCGTCCACAATGACGACAAGTTCAGATCCTTTGATCAGTGCCGCTGACTTGGCCACTGAGGCTTCATTTACCGAAGCCACTGCATCTAACAACTGCGCCTTGACATTAGGAGAATCCGTGTCCACAGATATCACATCCACCGCAACTACAACATCGGATATTCCAAATACAAGCTCTGGTAATTCTTTGACTACTGCAGATGCCAGTTCTGGCACCGATAGTTCAACTTTGGATGCATCTGCAGCCTCAGACAGCACATCAATCATGACCACAAGTTCCGGAGATTCTTCAACCGATGAAACCGTCACATCCACTACCATCACCTCAACTTCGTCCGGAACCATAACCACAAGCAGCGCAGCATCAGAAAGTACTGCAACCCCAGCGGGCACAAGTTGCTACAGAACTACATCGATGACCTTTGGCAGACGCCGGATACCACCCAGCAGGTCTAGAGGCATGGTCCGGGCTGCTTTAAGCGCCCCGCGGATGGATCGCCGTACACCAACTCCAACCCGGCAGAGTAACTGATCAACGGCGTCTTTGAGAGCCGGCAGGTCCAATGCCTCGGTTCCACCTAGACCGCCGGCGGGAAGCACGATTCAAGCCGCAACCTCGGCAACACCAACGCACGGCGGGAACAATACGTTGCAAGTAGCTCTCCCAATAGGGTATGTTTTGTTTCTCAGCCAATGCTAATCATGGCAGCGTCGGGGCCAACCCAGAATGGCCGTCGTCATGAGCTTCCCTCACCCAGCAACTCAACCTGTCAACGGACCCGCCCCACCTCTTGACTTTCTGGCTCGCCTTCTTCCGATTCAAGCTAATGAGCGTAGGCAGAGGCACATGCCGCTTCAAGCTGACCATGGGGGGACCAACCTCGTCGCCCCGAGCAAGTTTGTGGTGGACCTGTCCAAGACAACGACGACTTCTGGCAGCAGGGGCTTCATCGACTTCCTGATGCTCAGGCCGGCGGCATCATCAACCAGCACATCCAGGCGACCGTGTTCATCGACGGCCTCCTGGTCAAGGTGGCGCCTCGGACCTGCGGCCTCAGAGGCTCCTCCACGGCTAGCACCACCTTGTTGATAGAAACAGAGGTCAATTGATGAAGTAATGGTGGTCCTTGGTTCGGGTTTTTTTGCGTTCGAATGCTTCTGCAGTGCTTCTAGAAATCTAATTAACTTTAAATACGGGCATTAAGCCTTAACCGTGTAATAGTTCCGGGTAGGATCATGGATTCCCCTTGTTGCCTCCGTATATAACTTCCACTGTATACCTCCAAGCAATTGATTTTATCCCTTCACCCATTACCACACTATTGTCCGGGGATGATGTCAAATATGTATCCTATAAGAAGCTACAAAATAAGGGAAGTTCCTAGTGCGTGCAACCAAAAACAAATTGTTATAAAATCCACGACAGGAGAATCTGCATACAGTCTTTGTCTGCGAATGAATAGACAAGAGATATAACCGAGTCCAATGGCTCCCTGACGCCCGCCCGCAAATCTGTCGACCCTACTTTCTGCGCGTTTTCCCGGCGACCTCAACAAAACGCTCCAATCGGCTCGGGCCTTGGAAAAATAAAATGATGGTAGAACTAGAGAAACAAAAGGAACATATAGGGTAATAAATAAATAAAAACACATCCCAGCACAACCATTTTACCTCAAACCAATGACGCTCATCTCAAGAGTCCACACTCTTCGGATCCAGACTTTCAGCTTGCCCTCGACACCGTCGACATTTTCGAGTTCAACTCCCTCCCACCAGCATCGTCGGGCCGGCTTGCGCCAGAAGAGCAGAAGCTTCTGGGCCATGCCCACTGAGCTCATCTCGTTGCCGCGAATGTCGCTGCGAAGACGCGCCAGGGCGAGACTGCAAATAACAGCCTTGTTGGGCTCGCCAGCACGGTGGCCCCAGGTGTCATCGTGGTTGAAACCTCTGCAAACGGTGTTAGCATGTGACAGATGTGGGGGTATTGCAAAAGCAGCCGTGACTTACCCAGCCGTCAACATCTCGATGAGGTGGGCTTCGGTGGTTCCAGGCTCGTCGCTGCGCTTGAGACCGGAAAAGATGCCGTCCTGCCTCTGCAGAGCCTGCGCAGCTGCGCGCTTAACCTCAATCATGTTGATCTGGTCAATGTCTGGTCGAGGAGGAATGGCATAGAAGTCGAGATCCTCACGCAGGACAATGATACCAGCACGCTTCAGATCGTCGCGAGAACCGCCAAGGGGGTTTGTCTCGTCTTCAGCCTGCGAATCCGACTCTGTGGGAATGGACTCGGCTACACCGCGGAAGAAGTCCAACATGTACTGAAGAGAAGCTGGGTCGTACTGCCATTACATCCAGTCAGCAACTGATATGTAAGCAGATGTTTAGCCATGGGTAACTTACGTCTACTTGCACCACATCGCCGTCTGAGAATCCACCAACGCGTCCCTCAGGGAACAGTCCGTTGGGGAAGAGAGAGAGCAGCACGAACTCGGGGAGCGTGAGCAATTCATCTCGGGAAAGGTAGAATCGAGTGCCTCTGTATTCGCAGTTAGCAACTGCACATGCGCAGCAAACGGACCAGGGTTAATACATACCGTAGATCCAAGGCAATAGTCTCGTCAGCACCAACATCTAGCCCCGCCAGTTAGTCAATTGTCAAACCCTCAAGCCTGTCTCTGCTCCAGGCACATCAAGTGCTCCTACTCACCTCCGAGAGTGTTGACAGGGGGACCCCCCTGCTGGACCTGAGTAATAATACTCGAGGCTCCTCCGGCAGCAGCCATCAGGTATGTGAAAGAGAGGAGGGGGATATCACCCTCCGAATATGCCGGCGGCGGTTCAGCGTCGTCGTCCTTGCGACTGGAATCCCCTTTGGTATCCCGGGGGAGCGCGCTCTTGGTCTCAGCGACGGGGTCGCGAAAGGCCCGGGCAGGGTGGTTCGGGTCTAGGGACTGCTCGCCACGCGGGGCCGAGGACTCGTACGCAGGCGCGGCTGTAGATCCAGATGCTTCTGCGTGGACAACGGCGACAAACTTGCCAGTGCGCTCGGGGGCGTCTTCAGGCTGGGAAAAGAGCGACGAGAAGGGCGGGGGGCGGGGAGCGGATGCCTCAGATGCGGGATACTGCGGCGGAGGGGACTGGTCGCGGTTCAGGAGAATGTGTGCGTGGTCGTTGGGGTTGGTCGAGTCGAAGTGATGGATCGACAGGGTGCGAATGCTGGATGCTGCTGATGAGGAAGATGTCGATGGCGTCTTCTTCTCAAACTCCGAGGACGCGGACGGCCCGATACCAGATTCCTGCGAGGCGGACAGCGTGGCGGATTTATGTTATCGCTGCTACGTGCGTGAGCGTTTGGGGCGAGCGGCGACGAGAGCGCCGAGACGGAGCGACGTTGACGAGCAGAAGTGGCGGAGGACGAGCTTCACGGGTTGAAGCTAGGCGTGCGCCGGGGCAAAAACGAGGCAGCGGTGCTCAGAAGCAGAAGCCGCGCATAAGAATGAGAACAACCGGGGATGGCCAAGTCAAGGAAATTGGAACAGTCGTCACAGTCGCTGTTGCTTGGGCGAGTGTCGTCTGGTCGGATGTGTTGTGTTGTCGCGGTTGGTTGGAGACATAAGATGGTCACACACAAACGCCCAGCGGCGCTCCCTCATTCGACGGCTGAAGGGGGGCCCCTGAGGCACTGGTCCGGTCCACTGAGCGGAGAGGCTCTCCCAGCGGGCTAGGCGCATGGAACCTAAGATTGGATGCCCCGCGATTTGTGCGAGCAGCCAATGACAGCGCCCGCTACCGCTAGCCGGGAGACTTAGCCGCCCAACCTAGAAGGGCTTCACTGGGGTGGAGATGGGAGGGAGCGGGGCGTCACTCCTCCATCCAGCGCCTCCGGTGTGCATCTTGGCAACACAAACACAGTATGTACAGTTGCGAGTGACGCACCAGAGGTTACATGACAATCGTCATCATGGCCAGCCGCTACATGAATAATGAAGGCGTGGCCATTGACTCTTATCCCCTGGAACCGGCGTGCGCCAAGCAATTCGAGACAATGCAGAACACTCTTCCATCCAAGACAGAGTTGACATACGGATCCAATGCTTCACCTAAACTATATAGACGCGCTTTGCATCCTGCACCATCAGATCATTTACTCGCTATCGCTGTCTCCAAAAATTGCCCTCAGCACCTCCTCGTGCGCTGCTTTTCCCTCCACTGCCTCGTTCTTCTCCGGGTTGATGACAATCTCAGGCTCCGCGGCAGAAGGCGCCGGCGCCGTCCCAACGCCGCTTTCTATCGCCCTCATTTCCCCAGCCATGTGCTTCGGGGCGGGTTCCATCTCGGCATCCCGGTTGACCCATGTCGGTCCGCTCCCTGTGGCTCTTGGGTTGGAGCCAGCCTCGGCCTCGTTGTCTGGTCGGGAATGGGCCGGGGCTCTGACGTTGAAACGCTTACACAGTAGCCGCGTTGGGTGAAAATCCTCTACTTTCCTCGTCAACTTGCCATACATGCCAACTTTGGCCGCTTCCTCTGCTGGGTCTGTCGACTTTGGCTCAGGTTTCGAGAGCAGTTCCTCTCCCCCTGATCCGCCCGACCCTATCGGTGATGCATTTTTGGCAGTTGTGAACCTCGAGGCCATGAACCCTGTCATGGGTTTAAATATCCTGGCGCAATTGTAAAACTCTCCCAGCTCTCGTAAAAATTCATCGTCGCCCATTGATTTTGGTTTAGATGGCAACGGTTGCTTTCCGGTTGCGAAATGTTCCAAGTACGACCTATACCGTGCTCTTTTAGCCTCGTCGTCTGCGTATGGGCCTGTTAAACTTCGCGAGATGGCTGCCGCAGCCGTGTCCTGCTCCAGTTTGGGGGCCTGGTCCCAGAGCGCTTGTTGCTTCTCATCCTCAGATAAGGCGAAGCTCTCTGGCAGCTCGCCAAGGCCCGGAGGCAGATTCGACTTTCCAGATACAGCAGCGAGGCGGTCCCGTGCTGAACTGGAAATGAAATCAAATACAGACTTTCCAGGTAAACTTTGTTCCCCAAGAAGGGCAGCTCGCGACTTTGCATCATGCGACGACGCTTTAGCTGCATCTGCTGTAGAGACATAGGTTGCAGAATTTGTCTCCTCTGGCGACTTCTTGGACGAAACCCAGTCAGTGGGAACCTGAGGGGGGGCATATTGCGAAAGGAGATCAGACAAGTCCACGACAATTTTGGCGAGGGTGAAGCCGTCCAAAGGCAAGCGACCGTCATGACAACGTCCAAGATTGCCGGCTCGCGCCGTTTTGGTCAAGAATACCGGTGCATTTCGAAGCGAAGGGTTCACCGCAGCAGTCACCTTCTTTGCTTTTTTTTTCTTCTTGTCGCCTCCAATAACGCGATTATACCTGATTTTAGGGCCAATCTCATAAGGGTCCTCTTCATCAGATCCCGTGTCGTTTAAAATGCCGACGCCGATCCCTCCACTCCTAGGCTTGGACTTCTTTTTGGCCATGGCGCTTGGCAACGTGGCTCCCAGGCCACTTGCCATAGGGTCATCAATATCATCATCCTCTTCATCGGCCGCGGCAGTGATGCTGTTACTGCTCAGACCTGCAAGTTTGGTCTCTCCATCGTGACCCAGTCCTTTGCGATCAACCTTTCGAACAAACTGGATCATGCTCGAATCATCTGGCGCAAATAGATGTGTTTCGCTGGCTTCGGGGCCAGAGCCTTTCAGACCAAGTCGAGCGCTTCGCCGCACTTTGGGTCCAATGCCTTGGCCGTCTTTCCAGCCCATCTTCCTCAGAAGTTGGGTACCCATAGTGTCACCTTCCGTCTTTAATAGACCCATCAGCACGCCAGCGCTACCCTCCTGAGTTGAGGATCCAAGGCCAGCAAAGGCTTGGGATGTCTGGAGCTTCTGGGCTTCGGCCGCATCGGCGAGATCTTCGTCATCCATGTAATCCTCGGGTCGCTGTTGGTTGGCCTTGGTATCATCCTTGCGGCGATTGCTGCGGCTCGAAACAAATGCCGACGGGGTCCATCCTTCCTTGGAGCCGACTGTGTTGAAATAGCTGTCCAGTACATGTTAGCGCACTTGGTTATCACATTTTGATGCCCGCAACCTACCCAGCGCTCCAACCACCCGTAAAGGCACCGTGAAGGCGCTTGCGCCCTCGCTCATCTCTTACTTCCTGCTTCCATAATGGCAGATAGGAGCCATCGTCGCGTGTCTCGGAGTCGTCAGGCAACGGAGTGCCAAAGGTCGCGAATGGCGCATGGACATCTGCCTCATAGGTCGCGCGGGATCGTTTGTAGGACATGGGGCTAGGGAGTCTTGACGCAGGCGCGGAGATAGTGACCGTGTGCGATCATCGAGGCGGGCTCCGAAGAGAAGAATGGGCGCGCAGAGTATGCTGAATTCGACGTGCTTAGGTGCTGGAGCTACGACGCCAAAGCACGAGAAGTTTACCTGCAGTTGGAAATGCGGTGGGTCCTTATCGATAAGGCATGCCACAGAGTTGGGTCAGGGAATCAGGGACCCGGCAAGTTGGGCGGGATCGTCGACCAAACAGGACCCTACATTATTCGTACAAGTTGACTCAGGTAACCACAGAGCTGCCACCACCGGCCACACTGCCCCAATGGGAAGGATGGCGGGCGAGAAGCGCCTATCTCCATGCAGGATGACGAATGGGTGTGCTCTAGACAGCAAACCGGGTAGGACGCCCGCAGGAAAACAAGCAATCCTTCAGCCAGAGTGCACGCCCACCGCCCCGAATTTACCCAAGACGGGCTTCAGTTCGCGCAATATCTGCAGCAAAGCAATCCGAATCGGGCGCTGTCGAGAACCATGCGCTGGAAATGCTGAACTCGTGGGAACCAGCAAAACCCTTGAATAATTAATGAGCTCCACTGGAAAATACGGGTTTGTTGACTACTCGTCGACAGAACCCTGTCAATTACAGGCCATATATGCCTCTTAGCAACGGGTTCCATACTATTTGATCTTTCTTTTGAATCGCTTCCGCACTTGTTTCATCAGCAAGGGAAACTTCGCGGCAGCAGGCGAAGAGGCCAATCACAAAAGTAGCTCAAGGGGAGACCAAGATTTCGATGAGCCGGCTGTGCTACCCAATGCCCCGCGAGGTGCCTTACATGAATGACTCTTACAGTACAGTACCACCACAGTACGATATGCAACCATATCACTGTCTCCTCCCCATTCAGCCAATGCCCGTTGCGTATTTATAGAACAGCTCCGTGAGGCCAGACGGAGGTGGGCAGGCAACATGGCGGCCAGGACGAGTGGAATGTGCCATGGCCTGTTCAGGCAAGGCAGATCTGGACCGTTTGCTCCTTTGCGAAACGGACACACTAGCCAAATGAGTGCTGTGGCCGTTGTCGACAACATCGTTGGTGTTGTTAAACGTCAAAAACCTGCTAGGTAGCACATGTTTGGCATGCTTGAGCCCAGATGCGTCGGCTCCCAAGCGCACACATGCTTGCGCCCACGCCGAATCGGTTACGTTGCAAGGGCATGGCGTTGCATGATATCACATCGCATCAGGGGATCGACAAGCCAAGGTGGACTGAGATTGTTGTGCGGTCATTGCACGAATGGTTCCAGAACACGACGCTTTTCAACCGCTTTTCGGTGCTCGCCAAAGCGGTGGCTGTCGCACAGTCTCATGGCGGATTAAGCATCATCCAGTAGTCCTATGCTGGGAGGGAAATGCACATTGACTGTGGCAAGAGGGTCATCCCATGCCCTCGTGGATCTCTAACTTCAGAGGCCAGGCAATGGATGCCCGATCTCACGTCGTTGTCCCCCCAGCTCATGTATGTTAGTCCCTGCTCCCAGCCCCTCAACCCAGCTCGTCAAGCCACTCCAATTTGACCATCGAGAAATACCCACTTCTAGATCGCTCACTCGCTCAGTTTAAATGGTGCTACAGGGGTGACCACACAAGAAGAAAAAAGAAAGAAAGGGCGAGCAAAAAGCTTCTGCATCCTGCGGATATGCAAGCTGAGCAGAGAAAGGGGCGCAAAAGGGGGGCTAAACTACTCTGTACCGTCCAAGAAAAGGAGCATATGGATGGACCAATGTCACTTGGCATCTGGGCTTACTCGTAATTGTCTCGCCCCCCCTTTCCCAACACAGTGGCACAAATCCTGTCGTGCCATAGTTTCTGGCGGCCCTGTGCTTTGTGATGGGTTGAGTCCTCCGGCCCAGGCATAGCATCGCAGATGCCGCATACCGCCTGGAGTAGACGCAAAGGGGAGCCGGATGCGGCCACAGGCAGCCAGGCAGACTGTGCGGTACGGTGCCAAAAAGGAGGTATACAAAGTAATTTATAAAAGCTAGCGCACTATCGGTACTGCAAGAGGTCCACTTGAGCGCTGTGGGTTGCGAGAGTGGTGTCGAGCAAGAGGCCGCATAGAGGGCCAAGACCAAGACGCTCGCTCGCCATGAATGTGGAATAGAGGGCGCACAGAGCACTGAACTGGCGAAAAGCCGCGGCGTGCAGTAGGTTGACGCCCCATTCGCTGTAGGCTAGCGAGGCCCCGGCGGAGAGCAAACGGTGTAAAAGCGCGGCGGCATCCATCTGGGCGCAGCCGGGCCTGTCCTTGGGCCTCTTGGGGTCAGTCGCTGCACCTTGGAGGCCAGGTTCTGGCACCAGCGCCCACTAATAAGGTACATGAGGTTCAATGGATGTCCTTGTAACGCATAGTTCGCCCAGTAAAAGGCCATTTTTCACTCGCCCCCCAGCTCGCGACCGACAGACGACCGGGCTGTTGGACCAGATGGACTTGTGGGCATCTGGTGGTTTTTTTTCTCTTTCTTTTCTGACTCCGGCAGTTCCCTTTTCTCTTACGCATCGTCCTCCTTTTCCTTGTTTCCCTTCTCCTTCCCCTGTTCCGCGCTCATCTGTGCTCCTCATCCCCTTTCAACCCCCCTCCCCCGTCGAGGCTGCTGGCCGTGGGTCATTTCCCTCCATCCCTCATTTCTAGGCCTACACCGGCCCCCCGGATTGGCTTCCATTTACAGCGGTCTCCCCCACTTGTACCGCCCGCCCACTACGACTACCTAGCACTGGGAGTCGCCATCCAGGAAATAGCACGAGTACATAGGGACTACCCCGGACAGCGAGCATCATAGCACTCGCACACGCTGGGAATACAGCACGCACCCGATCAGATCCAGACGCAATCGCCTACCTTGGTTGCGGCGTCGCCCTGGGCTGGCTCTACATAGTGACTGTCGAAGCGAGAGAGCGCCATGAGCACGAGAACGGCCGCTGCCGCTGCTGATCTCTCGTCGCGAGAGCCGCCATCCCGGAGCTACTCAACCCGTTCAACCCGTTCGACCCGTTCAGGCAGACCCCCGCCGCTGGCCGTCACCGGTCCCAGTCCAAGTTCTGTCGCTGCTTCTGGCACTGGCAACACAGCTCCCTCTTCCGCGCTTCCACCCGCCTACACCCAAACCCACGCCCACCACAATAACCACCAACAGGCTCGCCAGATTTCCTCCTCGCACTCACCACACGCACCCTCTCAAGCCAGCAACCACGGCACCACCGCCGTCCCAGCCCTCAACGGTTCCTCTCACACTGCCCAGCATCACATCCCCCATCACCACCGCCGTCCCTCGTCGTCTGCTCGCCCCGGGTCCCAGCACGCTTCGGCGCCCCAAAATGAGTACGACACCGCGCACATAGCCGCCGTTGCCCATCACTCTTCCAAGCGAAGCTCCAGCAGAGACCGCCCACCCGCCCCGGCAAGGGGCCCCGATCCCTCGCGGCCCCAGCGACGAAGCAGCACACGATCTAACCACCACCACAACAACAATCACCATCCCGACATGGCGCCCTCGGCCACCGCTTCTCACAATGGCTCTGCTGCTGCTGCCGCCACCTCCACCAGCGCCTCACCCTCACAGCATGGACAAGCGGATGCTCCTCCGGCTGCCTCTGCCGGAAGGCCTTCGGCTTCCAAGCAGAGCAGGTCGCGCACCATTATCCCAACCCAGTCCGGCAAGTGGATTTTGGGCAAGACCATCGGCGCTGGAAGCATGGGCAAAGTAAAACTTGCCCGAAAAGAAGACGGCAGCGAACAGGTTCGTACTCCCTCTGCTACCTTGGTTTTGCCCCCAGTCTCCCGCCGGAACTCGGCTGCCACGTCTCTCCCCATGACATGTTTCTGTATTCCGTCATGTCTGCGATCCAGCCTAACCTTGCCTTGCTCAGGTTGCTTGTAAAATTATCCCCCGTGGCTCAACCGACGACAACCACCAATCCCGCGCCGATAAAGAGCGCGCCGACCAGTCCAAGGAGATTCGCACAGCCCGTGAGGCTGCCATAGTATCCTTGTTGAACCACCCCAACATCTGCGGCCTCCGCGATGTCGTCCGTACCAATCATCACTGGTACATGCTTTTCGAATATGTAAACGGAGGCCAGATGCTCGACTACATTATCTCTCATGGTAAGCTCAAGGAGAAGCAAGCCAGGAAGTTCAGTCGCCAGATCGCCAGTGCCCTCGACTACTGCCACCGAAACAGTATCGTTCACCGCGATCTCAAAATCGAAAACATCCTCATCAGCAAGACGGGCGACATCAAGATTATTGATTTTGGACTGAGCAACCTGTTTGCCCCACGCAGTCACCTCAAGACGTTCTGTGGCAGTCTCTACTTCGCCGCCCCCGAACTCCTGCAGGCAAGAGCCTACACAGGCCCCGAGGTGGATGTCTGGAGTTTCGGTATTGTCCTGTACGTTCTCGTCTGCGGCAAGGTGCCCTTTGATGACCAGAGTATGCCTGCTCTTCATGCCAAGATCAAGAGGGGTCTCGTCGATTACCCCAATTGGCTCTCAAGCGGTAAGACTGCACATCACCCCCACTGTCAGCAAGTAGCAGACACTAACAACTTTCTAGAATGCAAACATCTCCTGTCTCGAATGCTTGTCACCGATCCCAAACAGCGAGCTACCATGCAGGAGGTCCTGAACCACCCATGGATGCTCAAGGGCTTCAACGGCCCTCCCGAAAACCATCTTCCTGTCCGTGAGCCATTGACGACCCCTCTCGAGCCGGAAGTTGTCCATGCAATGCAGGGCTTCAACTTTGGTTCTCCCGAAACAATCCATGCCCAGCTCACCCGAACGCTCGAATCGGAGGACTACCAGCGCGCGGTCAAGCTATTCCAGCGAGAAAGAGAGGTTCCTGCGCCTTCCAAGGACGCCGAGAAGCGAAGACCTTTCGGTTTCGACTTTTACAAACGGAGGAACTCAGGCAACAGCCGTGACACATTGAGCGGTCCGAGCTCTGAAGCACTTCAGATTGGCAATGATCCAATGAACGCTTACAACCCCCTGGTGTCTATTTACTACCTCGTCAAGGAGAAGCAAGATCGGGATCATGCCGAGATGTTCCCACAGCATGCCGACGCCCCACGCGACAAGGAGAAGGAGAAGGAGAAGGACAAGGAGAAAGAGCGTGCCAAGGAGAAGGAGAAAGAAAAGGAACGAGAGCGAGAGAAGGAGAAAGAAAAGGAGCGTGAAAAGGAGAAGGAGAGAGAGCGCGAAAAGGTCAAGGATCCTGAATTCTTGCCAGAGATTTCTCCTCCTCAAGCGGCTCACACAAATACTGCCACGTACGAGATGCCAGGCGAGAAGCCTACCGGAGGGCGGACACGGCCTCGTGCTCGCACCCATGGAGAAGACGACATGCCTGAGCCCCCCAAGCAAGTGCCACTTCCTCCGCCAGAGCCCAAGACCGAGCCCCCCAAGAAGGAGGGCACCGCCGCTGGTCTCCTCCGTCGCTTCAGTACCAGGAAGCGTAGGGAGCCTGAGCGCCTGGACAAGGACCGCTCTCACCCACCTGTGGTGCACGTCCATTCGCCCGCCGAATCATCCCCGCTTACACCTCGCAAAAGCTTCAGCATCCGCCGCGGTCGACGGGATCGGGAAGAACGCGATGAGCACGAGTCTCGCTTCCGCTCAGGCAGCAGCCAGCCGCAGCACAGCGACCTGCTCAGCCCACCCATGTCTGCTGGCGCTGGGCAGTCTCGCAGAACGGGTGGCTTGGGGCGATCTACCAGTGTCAACTCGGCTGAGATGAGGCGTCGGGACAATGTCAGGTTCGGCAAGGACATGCCGCCAGCCAGCGGCTCTGACCAATCCGTTCTGAACGATGACAGCTTAGGCTCGCACCGCTCTCAGGGTCACTCTAGGTCAGCGAGCCTGAGGGACAAGTCGCTCGGCCACGCCCGACGGGAGAGCATCCAACGACGCCGCCAGAAGAGGGAGGCCGCTCAGGAAGCAAACGTCCCCGAGGAAACGGATGCCGAGCTGGAGCAAAGCGGGGTGTCGACGGACCGACTCGACGAAACCGAGCTGGCCAAGCCCGTGTATCTCAAGGGGTTGTTCAGCGTGTCTACGACGTCTGGCAAGTCTGTGCCCGCTATCCGCACCGACATCAAGCGGGTGCTCCAGCAGCTCAACGTCGAGTACACGGAAATCAAGGGAGGGTTCAGCTGCAGCCACTCACCCAGCATCGACCTGAACAAGGTGCAGGATCAGCCTGGTAGCCCAGGGCCCACGCCCAATCACCGACGTCGCTTCAGCTTCGGGGCTCTTCGACGGGGAGATGATCGTGAGCGCGAGCGTGACGAGTTCCGAGAGTCGGAGCGCCCTCCAACAACACCACGAACACCAGGCCGAGATCGCAGCTACTCAAATTCGGAAACATCAATCGACAGCATGTCCGGGCGAAACAACGGATCATCAAGGAGGGTGCCGGGAGAGACGAGCACGCACGTGCAGAACGACCTCGGCGGAAGCATGGTTTTGGAATTTGAGATTTTCATCGTCAAGGTGCCCCTGTTATCGCTGCACGGCATCCAATTTAAGCGGATGACGGGCAACACATGGCAGTACAAGAGCATGGCGGACCAGATTCTACGCGAGCTCAGGCTATAATGTCTCTAATGTGGACGCACGGCAATAATTACGGGCATGTCTTACGGCATGCCAGAGATGATGCAAGCATTTGGGTTAGATGCACGGCGCAAGAAGTGGGTGGGGGAACTTTGGTTGGCTCAATGGCGATTACAGCGCAGGAGCTGGGAGCATCATATTGTTTGTATAAGAGATGCGGAAACTCGGGCAGTGAAGACGGATTATAGTCATAAGGAAGGCCTCGGAGGAGCACATATAGTAGTAATGATATATAGTAGCAGCGCAGAGAGGACATCGGGGGTGTGATGAGGTAGAGGAGAGAGGAGAAGGTGACAAGAGTGCGGAGAATGCATAGCACGTTGGAGTAGCATAATGGAAAGAGACTTGAGGTTTTGTTTTTTTTTGCGGACAAGGACACGAATGTATTTGACCCAGACGAGCATTTGATATAGTTTTGTGTGCATCGCAAGAGGAGTCCGTTGGTCACTGTACATTGATTGCACTTTTTATGTATTTGCGTGTTCTGTGTATCTTATGCAACTACCAACCAGGGTCGACTTCACCAAGGACAAGGCTGAACAACAAAGGTGCGGCTCAGGGAGGAGGAGCCTGGGAGGGGGATGATGAAATGTGGTCATGGGGCTTGGGCTTAGACTTGGGCTTGAGTCGAGACGCTGCGGTGCGGGCAAAAAAAGGTGCAATTGCGGTGCTTGAGTGTGCAAGTCACGCTGGGCTGGGCTTGGGTCTGGGTCTCAAGTGACCTCTCCCCACGACCGGAAGCAAGTAGCGGCTCGCGCAATCGTGGGCGTCGGGGATACCTGGGAGGGGTCCAAGCGCCAGGTTCCCAATTCCACGCGGGACGCAGCCAGTTGCGCCCAAACAAAAACCCCATTTGCGGCGCCTTCCTTCTCGAAGTTGGGTCCGGCCAATAGCGGGCCTGCAGGCAATCCGCAGCCCCAGTCGCAACCACCACAACTCTTGACGCTCGCTCTACTCGCATCTCGCACCGCACTGCACCGCACTGCAAGAATCCCATCCCGCCCACTACCCAACCTGCGTTCATCACCGGGTCTCCGCGGCCGACTTCCCGCCTCACGACACTTTTTCTTCCTTCAGAGCCTTGCTCGCTTGCATCGCCGAGAGCTTGCGTCCTCAACGACACGACTCGCCGACCATCAGCGACCCAAAAAGCCCCATCTCCGAAATATCTATACGTCGCTGCTCCCCCCATCTCCGATATCGTGAAAGGTGCTTTTAAGACGCCCTGCCCGCATCTACCTCAACAATCACCCGCCAATCTCGAGCCTCTTCCCCTCGACCATCGCCATCGCGCACGTTTGCACGCAAAACAGCACCAACAACCTACGCCTTCTCCTCCTCGCCCATCGCCTCCCTCAGCAGCCAGCAATAAGTACCGCCCAAAATGATGCCCGCGGCGCACGTCTACGGACACCACCAGTTTACGCCCCAGGGTGCCGAGCAGTCCTGGATGCACCAGCAGTCTGGCGCTCACCATCCCCATGCGCAGCAACAGCAGGCCGCCGCTGCTGCCGCCGCCGTCCAGCAGCAACACTTCAGCCGCCTCGCCGCCAGCGCCCACTCGTCCGTCGGAGGCCAGCTCCCCGCCCACGCCCACGCCCAGGATGCCGCGCACGATAACGTCTCTGAAGACAACCGCCGCACCATGGCCTACATTGCCGACCTGCTGAACGAGAACACGCGCGAGGCTGCCCTCCTCGAGCTCAGCAAGAAGCGGGAGCAGGTCCCCGAGCTGGCCCTCATCCTCTGGCATTCCTTTGGTACGTGACCCCCACTGCCGTTGTCCACGGCCACGGCTCCTCTGCAAGCCACCCGAGCTCCGATAAGAAACATTGCAAGCTGACCTCTCCCAGGCGTCATGACCTCGCTGCTCCAGGAGATCATCTCGGTTTACACCCTCCTCAACCCCTCACAGCTGACTGCTGCCGCCTCGAACCGCGTCTGCAACGCCCTCGCCCTGCTCCAATGCGTAGCCTCGCACAACGATACCAGGACCCTCTTCCTAAACGGTGCGTGATTCACTTTTGGCCTGCAAGAAGGCACATCTGCTGGTTTGAACTCAAACTGACGGCGAGCACAGCCCACATTCCTCTCTTCCTCTACCCTTTCCTCAACACCACGTCCAAGTCTCGACCCTTTGAGTACCTTCGCCTCACGAGCCTTGGCGTCATTGGTGCCCTCGTTAAGAACGACTCTTCCGAGGTCATCAACTTCCTGCTCACCACGGAGATTATCCCCCTTTGCCTGCGAATCATGGAGACGGGCTCGGAGCTTAGCAAGACCGTGGCCATCTTCATCGTCCAGAAGATCCTTCTCGACGACAACGGCCTCAACTACATCTGCGCCACCTATGAGCGCTTCTACGCTGTTGGCACTGTCCTCAGCAACATGGTTGCCCAGCTCGTCGAGTCTCAGACAGCCCGCCTCCTCAAACACGTTGTCCGTTGCTTTCTTCGGTTAGTCTCAGCCCCAGCTGTCCCCACTACCACGTCAACTCTGCTAACCACACAGTATCACAGCCTCAGCGACAATGCCCGAGCCCGCGAGGCCCTCCGCCAATGCCTCCCCGAGCCTCTCCGGGATGCCACCTTTTCCTCCGTCCTCCGCGACGACGCCGCGACCAAGCGATGCCTGGCACAGCTCCTCATCAACCTCTCTGACAACGTTGTGGACCCCGGCTCAAGTGGCGTCTCCAACATGTAAGAGCGAGGAGGAGTTGAAAATGGGAGTCTCTCCCTGTTGTGACAATATCCCTTGTGCATTGATAAAAAACGGCGATTCATGGAGGATGGGTGGATATGTTTTCATGGTATTATGGGAAAAGTAAGAAAGCGGACACAAAAGCATTCTGCATCGTCGATATACCCGCAACCCCATGGAGCTTGTTGGATCGAAAGGGGGTCCCCAGTTCCGCAACAGGCACTGGTTTGGCTCCTTTTCTGCCTACGCATCTTCGCCAGCAGCTTTGGGACTTGCATTTTGTTTCATGTACCTTGGAACTGGATCCAGGGACTCATTTTGTTGTTGCCGACAGGCGGATGTGCATTATTTATCATCTGGTGACTAGGTCTTATACCGTTCGGCGTCGTCGAATTTTGGCAGGGTTTGAAAACGGGTCGAGGGGACATGCTTTTTTTATGCTGGAGGACATGACAAGAATAAAAGAGGCCCATGCCTTGCGCAGCTGCAAGGCGGCCAAGGGCCGAGGGAAGCGTGTGGTGCGGGAGATGATGATTAGCCTCCCACGTCACAGGCTCGGGATGAACATAGGGGGTGTTGGGCGTTGGGTTGGAAAGTATTGCATCAGTCACGGTGTTTCGAGTATGATATTGTTTGTAGGGCAAGAAAAAAGACGATATATTTGCAGATCCGGATCAGCATTGTAGGATAACAAGGTGGAATACGGCACAATGCCAACACGTGCATTAGAAACGGGGTAAAGCAGGGTAGAAATTTAATAGTCGTCTAGCAAAGCTGATGTCATAATATAGATGCATGGATCCCCTTGTTATGTTAGCACTTTACAGCCCAAGAAAAACAATTTGTCCGGGGGAATTTTGTGGAAGAAAACGCTTTTGGCCATTATCTAATGCGCCATGGGTTATTTAATGCATCCATGGCCAGAATGCTTTCACGCTCCTGTTAATCTGTGTAAGATCCTGATTTGGCGATCCCGTTGATGTTTATGCTGTAGGGATGGGAGAGCTTGTATGTACGGGGCTTGTTGAAGCTGCGGAACAAGAGTGGCCCTGTTCCAGTGCATCATCGGAGCCGAAGGAGAGTCGAGATGGCACTTGTGGCAAATCTTGAAGTGGAAATGGTTCTGTTCATGAGAATGGGGGAAGCTATTTCTGGGCCCATCAAGGTGGATTTAAAGTATACTCAATTCACCAGTGTGGGGTGACAGTAATTTCACACTCTCGAGAGACTGCTGATTTGTATATTTGATATGCAAACCCAATCTGCGGCTCCGACCAGTGTCACTGATGAGCATGTTCAATATGCTGTGGAAGATGAAATGTATAGGGTAATGGGATCTCGATGGCGGATGCGTGAGCAGCAAGCGGCGCTAAACTAGGACGAAATCGGGCCAACGTGGGGCTGCACCAAGATCTACTTTCAACGTCTGGTGCAGGGATGGCCCCATGAAGCCTTGGACCCTGTCCAACGACAACATGTTTGCTAAAAATAAAGGCAACTGGTAAGGCTTGATTAATTTGATGAAACAAGGAAATAGACTGAGCTGGTGGACGAATACGCAAACTAATGTTGCTGAGCTTATCGAGTGCAATCCAACACTTGCTGCGCAGCATCAATCCTGGTAAAAAAGAATTTACAATATCCAAAGGGAAAACAGGTTTCAAAGTCCCCAAGAGATTATTCTTCAGGTACGTATATTTATTTAGGCATGAAATGCTAAAGAGTGGATATCACGTAGCAGTAAACACTTGACAGAAAGCGCCAAGAACCATTCTCCATCCATGATGGCAAAAAACGTCCATCTAGGCTCAAACGAACGCATCATTCTTAGTCTCCTCGTCCTCGTTCTTGTACTCCTCCACTATATCGACCTGGGTCCGCTCCCAGGCAGCGGCAAAGGGTTGGCGTGCTAGAGTTGTGCTAGCTAGAGCTGGGCGAGCTGGACGAGCTGGACGAGCTGGACGAGCTGGGCGTGCTGGGCGTGCTGGGTTGGCCAGGCGCCGCTGCCCAGAGGACGGTCTCGGGAAAAGCCCCCCTGCTGTTGCACTGGATTTGTTAGAATTGTAAAATAGACCGTCAATGGTACATTAAAACTTACTTTCTACTATTCAACAGCGTTTTTATCCTCCTCATAATCCCGTCTAACCAAGCATTATGCTTATCCTTCAAGATTTCCTGAGCATAAACTTGTTGTGCTCTTGTTCCCCCTTCGAATGAGTCCGTAAAGGGATTATAGATGCGTACTAGTATATCATGTGCTTGTTGTTGTTCCCGAATAAAGTCCTCTTCTTGTTCGGTTAGAGGGGTCTTTGAGAACTCATATAGCTCATACTCGATAATACCTAGTCGGCTGCGAAGGTTGAGATGCCTAGCCTTTGTATTTCGGATCTCGGGTGGATAGTTTTGAATGAGAAATATAAGGCAGCTATCGCGGGAACGAATTGTTGGCTGTGTGCGGAAGGTGCCTGCGGCGTATGCCGCTGCAGTCGGGTGCACGGATGAGCCAATAACAACACGGGAAGGCATTATGATGGATTTTATAAATTGGTGAATTGAATGAGTGTTTGTCTTTGATGATAAATGCTGTGTATTGAGCCGATCGGTCTTGGCAAGGCAGAGCCATCTTAAATAGTAAGAAGCTAATCATATCTCCGATTTATAAGAGCAAAATTTTCTTTGGAAGAGGATATTAAGATATTTGTTCTGTTGGTTAGGGCGATGGGTTTTTTACAACCAAACCATTTTCTAACTCTAATTGTATGCCACCTTTGTGGCTTGGTTCTTGGATCACCCAGTTAAGCCTACAGCTTGTTTTTTATTCAGAAGTAAACAATACCTAAATAGATATATTTACCCAAGGATAATCTCCTAGAACAGAGTCAGGGCAGCCTTCGCCGAAGACACTGACCCCTGGGGCACAGGACACAAAGCGGTAACCAGCAAACGCATAGAACGAGGTCGCGAGACCTGCTAACCTCCACGTTCGCCGAAGCCGCCCAACCTCACGCGAGGGGCGACAAATGCGCCCAGCGCCTGCGCGTATTGGAGAGGCTTCAGCGACGACCGGGTCCGCCGGGTCGAATTCCGAGACTTGCACGTTGAAGATGATGGTTTGCCATGAGCTTCGTATCGTTCTCAAGTTGTTTACTTCTGAATAAAAGAACAAGCTGTAGGCTCAACCGGGTGATCTAGGAACCAGGCCGCAAAGGTGGCATACAATTAGAGTTATACAAGAGGGTTGGTTGTGAAAAACTTATTGCCCTGACCAAAAGAACAAATATCTGTTCCCAATTTACACGGGTGGATTGTTTTGTTCGTCCTCTGGGACGTCTAGTGCCATGGCCTTGGTGGGTTTCATCGCGACTGGGCGGGCAGCTGACGGCTTCTCAATGGCCGTCTCGGCTCGGGCTGTGTTGGCCATCTTGTTCCGGCTTTCGTTCGTTTGGCGTGCGGTTTTGAGCATGCAGATAGATGCGTGGGCAGGCGATCCGTATAGATCGAACCACCCCCCTTGGAAGCACAGTGGGCGGTGGATGTGAGTACACGACCGTCCTTGTGTTTCTCATAGCCGCAACTGCGATATTGGAGACTTGTGGCAGGTATCGGGGTGTTACTAATCTGGGGAGGTGCATCTTGTGAGTCCAGGTCTTTACTCAAGTTGTCGAGTAGTGTTGTAAAAAATATCATTGCTATTACCACTATGGTGGCTATCCTCCATGACATGAATCATTCATCAGAGTTGCGTGATAAAGGTCATCCTTGTGCGATGCTGGGTAGCCGGGGCTTTCATCTCATCTTACACGCCATCGAGAGCCAACTTTGCAAACCTTGGTCGGTGATATCGTTTCTTTAGGCCTAAAACTGGATTTGGCATCTGTTCTGAGGCATTACGTGTAAATAAGAGTATTAAAAAAATAACCTCCATTCCAGGTGGCAATTAGTTGATTAGTTGACAGGCGCCAGACAGTTGTCGGGTGCGGTGCCCACAACATCCAGCCATTCGAAGTTCACAGCTCAGGCCTTTTTTGCTCTCGAACATTGTTCAGTCGCACTTCCGTCAATTACTTTTCTCCTGAACAATGGCAAAGAATCTGTAGCTAATTATAATAGTGTATACCATGAACTTCTTCTCTGAGGGGCGACGAGGTCGCGGTAGTGGCAAAGGCTGCTATCCCGAGAATCAAACAGAGAAAATTACGGTGCAATATGGTAGATTTTGATGTACTATTGATCGTCTATTTACAATTCTCACAAATTCAGTGCAAAAGAAGAGGGTTCCCCCGGGGACTGCTCAGCTAGCACGGCTCCAGGGTCGCCGGGGGGCAAAGAGTTCCATTGGCCTCCGCAGAGCCTGTCTGCAACGTTTGATAGCGATATAAGTTTTTACCAGTGCTGTTTACTCGCTCAATTCAATAATGCTCATTCATTTGCTTCAATGGTCATCGAGTTGCATGCAAATTCATCTCATTCCATTATTACTCCGTCACAGGTTTGGTCCAGTTCTGTGCCCATTCATTACTCATGTATCCCAGTCCCCTTTTTCCAAATCGCGAAACCGACACTCAAGGAGAGACGTACTTGTAGCCGTACTGCTCCTTGGCTTCCTCAATGAGCTTCCTCAGCTCAATCCGTTTCTGCTTCCCCTCGTCATCGAGCTCATCAAGGGCCGTGGGCCGCGGAGGGTTGGCCTCGGGGACGTTGAGGCCGCGACGGACGGCCGGGCGTTCCAGGAGGCGAGCCAGCCAGGCCTTGACGCTGGGGAACTGCTCGAGCAGGATGGAGGAGCGCTCCGAGGCGTTGACCCAGCCCAGCAGGGCAATGTCAGCGATGGAATAGCGGCCGCGGCCCGGGCCGACGACGTAGTCGCGGTCGCTCAGGCGGGCGTCCAGGATGCCGTACAGGCGTTCCGTCTCTCCTACGTAGCGCTGGATGCCGTAGGGGATCTTCTCCTTGGCAAACAGGGTGAAGTGGCCGGCCTGACCTTGCCTGCGAAGGACGTCTTTGTCAGTATCAAGAACCAGCCAACCACTCGGGGCGGGAAATGCTCACATTGGGCCAAGGCCGCCGTGTTGCCAGCCAATCCAGGACTCGGCGCGGGTGTAGTCATCGTCGTCAATGGCAAAGGAGAACTTGTTCTGAGGGTCGTACTTCCTTGTGAGATAACTGAGGATGGCATTGCCCTCAAACACAGCAAGACCGTGGTTTTCATGGTCGTATATTGCAGGGATACGCCCATTTGGGTTTATCCTGATGAACCAGGGCTCTTTCTGGATGTTTTGGCCGATGTTGATGGCCTGATACGTGTAGCTGAGGCCATAGGCCTCCTTGAGCTCCTCGAGCAGCACGCTAGCCTTGTAGCCGTTGGGGGTGCTCCAGGTAAGAAGTTCAATGCCCTTTGTAGCGATAAGGCCAGTAGGACGCGCCATTTTAAAAAGGAAAAATTGTATTGAAATAACCGGATTGGGGGGTTGACTTCGGTTGGGTGGTTGGGATGAGATGCTAGATAAGGTGTTGATGTCAAACTTCAACTGGACACAACAACAAAGCTGCGAAACTATATCATTTATATCCAGCAATGGGCAAGAACCAACAAGCTGCGCACTATTTTATCCCATTACGATATCGCAGAAGTGCCCATCACAAGCCGGGGTTGGTAATCAATCACACATGCCAAGTACTTCGGGGAAGGGTTCCAGTGCTCCTACCCTAGAGACAGCAGCGAATCAATTGCGCCAGAACATCGGCGATGACGCCGCATGGCGCCGAGCAAGCATAATTGCAAAGCAACACTACGTGAATACAAGGTTTAGCGAGGGAGGGGAAAGCGGTTTGCGGCCTGGTTCCACTCGGAAGCACATCTCTAGTTGCTCCTGATTCCTAATCAGCGGGCGGATTAGTCACATGGAAAAAAAAAACCTCGCGTTGTTTGCAATAATTGCTCCAGTGCTCCATGGAAGGCTTCGGAAGTCGGAAACCGGAGATTGGAGATTGAGTGATGACCTAAGCAGGCGGCGCAGTGGCCTTGATATGCGATATGTCGTTTGGGATCGGCTAACCGCATTTCCTGAGGCATGCAGCATCCAGAACATGAGGTCGGGTAGCGCTCATTGGTTCGGGCCCGACAGAGTTCCTCCTCGGGGCTCAGCTGCTGGAGAATTGAGGTTTGTCTATCGCATATGTTTCAGCGATAATCATCTGCAATCCCAGCCGGGAGCAAACTTGAAACTCGGTCCTTGGGACAATATTCCCTCATACGATACGCCGCACTCCCCCTCCCATAGCGGCCTCGCTCATTTAGGACTGTGGAACTGGCTGGTTGCTATTAACAGGTACATTGCTGCGATTTTCTGTGGCGGAGCCTCTGGCTCGAGCTGTGGCTAGTGAAGTAGACATAGGCTATCACGAATTAAGCCTAGGCTTTTCTTTGTGATTGGGCACGATTTTTGTTTGCGCCGCTATTCCAAGATGTCAAGAGCGAGACGATCCTTCCTTTCATATTCAATCTCCGGTCAACCCCCAGTTGTACGGGTCCGAAGCGAGACGAGGATCCCGAATGTTTCAAACAAAAAGGTATGATCTGCTTTTTTTCTTTCTCATTTCTGCTAAAGAATCTCCTGAAGGATTTCGTACATACACCCTCGTCTTTTGCTCTCCTGGTGTTAACCTTTCCGAGTACGCGCTTAGCGGATCCCCATGTTTCTCGAGAACCCAAAAAAAAACCCCGTCACCCAATATAGCAGCGCACAGCAGGCGAAGGATCAGCGGGGCGCTGAAGGGGAGGGAATACACTGAGGAAGAGGACGGATGGGGGGCGGCCGCGTGGTTCGTTCCAGAGGGGTTGAAACCTTGGGAGATTCGTAAATGCAGATGGATGAGGCTGAGCAGCTTCAGAGGACCCGGGTAGCGGCCGCAACACTCCCCCCTCCCCCAAATACCTGAGCGCTGTGTTCCCGTGGTTTTCCAGCCTTCCCCACGGGAGCAGTTTGGAATTGCACTTGTGATTCAAACCTCGTCAACAACGGGGCGACGACGGTGCAGCCAAGAGCGCGGCCAGATGATTATCCCGTCCCCACAAACCTTTTGCAAATCCCTGGGATATGCTATTACTGCTGCCCCCCCGGCCCTTCCCCCGGTTCCGAGGCTCCATAAAATCTACACTTACAAAGACGGCAGCGGAGCTTAAGTGAATAGCGACCAAGCTCTCTGAGACAGTGATCTGCATTGAGCTCTCACTCACTCTCTCTCTGCTGCCCATCACACACGCCCCCCATGGCCTGGCTTAGGAGGCTTCTAAAAAAGGATGCCCTCGCGGCTGGGGATTCGTAATCAGGATTACAACCACCGTCGCATCCGCGAAATTTAGGTACTCACCGCTCTGGGTGCCTCTGCCGGATTACCAATCCTTCCCGGTGTGTGTGCGAATGCGAGCCCAGGGAGCGCGTGTGCATGCGCTGTGGTGCTGCTATGTGGTGTGCCGTGTGTGTCTGCGCGCGCGCGCCCATCTGTGTGTGTGTGTGTGTGTGTTAGTGGAATAATCCGCCGTGATATACATTGCCTACCCTATACATGCCTGGAGCCATGTGTCTTTTGCATTGACAACCAAACACAGTCAGAACCAAGTTTGAGTAAGCCAGCAAGAGGATTTGTTGGAAAGGGGACCAGACAATTAGGTTATTACTATTCGCGGCCAAATCACCTAACAATCCCGCGCGAGCGTTGCCTGTTACGGAGTGAGCATGCGTGGTTCTGCTTTGTGCTACGTCGGTTGCGTTGCTTTTTTGCATTGCTTTGCTGGGGGGTCGGGGGGTCGGCGCTCGCGCATGCGTTGGTAATCAATATAGACTCAACTCAAAGCATGGGCGCGCGCAAACTACGACCGCAACGCATGAAGGAGGGGGTTGTCTACGCACTCAAGGGGCCTCACCGGGGGTTTCCCAAGAAAAGAAAAAAAAAAGAAAGAAAAAAGGACAGCAACTGCAAACATGGGCACACCGAGGCAATACGACCTTCAACCAAAGGGCGCGCTCACACGCACACGATGCAGTCATCTGTCGCTCGTTCCAAATCAAGGACGCGTGCCTCGAGACATCCCCGGTTATCTCCCTCTAACTCCATCCAGTGCCGCCGCCAGTCCCAGGGCACTGGGTCCACGATGGCGCCACCTGAGATCTTCACATGCCCCCCCCTTCTTCCTTCCTTCTCTCTTCTGCCCCCCAGACTGTTTTGAGCAATGCCGCGGGCGGGCATGCGGCACTGCGGCATTGCGGCATTGGACATTGGTTGAGGTTGAAATTTCCTTGCGGCGACGGCGGCGTCTCAAGCGGCATTTTAGGTGCCATTCGGGAGGGTTCGCAGCGTGTTTAGCCTGGCTGGAAACTTCATCAAGGCAACGGTAACCTAGCCAAGGACGGACGGCGGCGCTTGCGGAGGAAATGCTACGTAATGGCCATGCTTGTTTTTTCCCCCTTCTCCTCGTTCCTTAGCCCGTTTGGAGCATCGGCCTAGGATTCTCATGACTGCTAAAATCCGAGTCCCACTCGCCGGCTCGTTTCCCAACGAGGCTTGGAGAGCGCTGGCGGATGAAGCTAACCAACTGACTAGGTCACGGCACTCGTCGATCCGTCCCATGTTAGCGCCATCATTTGATCCCCCTCGCTGCTATGTTTGGCTTTGGCGTGGGCAGCGCCCGTCCAAGGGAGAGAGAACAGGGCTAGACGGGGCCGGCCAGCGAGCAAAGGTTTCAACGGCGCCGCTGGTGATCAGACTCACTCTCGGTAGCTAGTCATATGTGTATTTTTTTTCCCTTTCTATTTTCTTGATTTTTATTTTCTTTTTAAATTAGTTTCTCTCTCTTGAGACAATTTAGAGGAACCTTTGTTAACTGCCAGGGCCCACGGCATTTGCGAGTACGGACAAGGCTTAAAGACCTTGGGCATGTTTGAAATGAGTCTAACAGCGGCAATGGGTGCAGTAGTCGTAGATTGGCAGCGTTGAAGCGTGCAGTAGAACGACGGGGGCCTGTTGATCCTCGATGGCTCTCAAACTTGGCTGGCGGAGCAAGGCCATGACGACTGCAATGACGACGGGGGCGTGTCGCAACCTAGTTTTGCTTTAATCAAGGCCCAAGGGAGGGAGTTGCTTTCAAACTAAGGATAGAATGGTCGTGAATGAATCACACCGGTTCGGATGCAACGGGGGAATGGCTCACAATGGCTCACAATGGATGAATGGGGTCCAAGGGGAGTGTGGGAGCGAGTATCAAACGCCGCCCATGCCAACTCGAGGCGATGCATGGATTTGGAATCAGTCTTGTCGCCGCCGCCGCCGCCCATCACCGGATGACTGTGCAGAGAGCGCTATGCAGCACGGATTATGGAAATGCAAAGCATAATAGCAAAGTAAAGACGAAGCGCTTTCGTTGGCAAGCAAAAAGAGACTGGGTGACAAATATCACGGGCACGCTTAGGGAGGGTGAATTACACGCGATGCGAGAGCCGCAGCGAGAGCCAGCCGCCACACATCGGACAATTCCGATGAGACATGCGAGAGGAAAAAGAGCGGGAAAAGAGCGGGAGGCGACAACCCGCCACGAGAGAGTCGCAGATGCGCTGATGCAGGGACTTGGTCCGCCAGCTGCGGACCATCGCGAATGCGGCCAGCACGGAACAAAGCCTCGCGGAGCTGAAAGGGCGGAGATAGGGGAATGAAGGAGTGAGAGGGGGGGGGGGACCTTTTGGTTCGCGTGTGGTGTTGGTATTAGTGTTGGTGTGGTGTTGAGAGCCGCCCGTTGTCACCATCCGCTGCCAGGAGGCGGCGGAGGGGACGCATCTAGACCGTCGAGGAATTGTTCACGAAGGTATCGAGAAGAAGGGGCGTGGGCGTGTGCGAGAGAGAGAATGCTGCATTGACCGGGCTCACCGACCCCGAGTCGGGAAAGGTGCATTGAGTGACGAAGGGGACATACACACACACACGCGCGCGCGCGGCAAAAGGGCCCCCAAATAGCACATACACATACATGCATACAAAGTTGGTTGCGAATAGTGTCATGCTGGACCACGTATGCGGGAGCAGGACAGAGGTAGGGAGGGAGGGAGGGGCGTGGGGTAGCGAACCAGCGACAGTTGGAGGTCAACCCCCAATCGGCAGGGGCTCGGCGAGATTTGGAGTTGTCTGATCTTTTTTATTTTTTGGATAATTTTTTTTAGGGATGCTACCTACGTATTTGTCAACACAAGGCAGTGTACAAGGTTGGATGTCAGTTTGATGTAATGGGTGGTGGTATATGACGAGCGTGTCAAATCGCCGGCTTGTATCTGCGTACACAGTAAGAAGAAACCCTCGTGGTTGGCCGCACACTGTGGGTCAATTGCTCGGCCAGCGCCCGATTTGGCCCGTAATCTGGGAGCCGCTTGGTTGAGTTGAGGCCTTGTAGCCTTGTAGCCTTGGGGAGAGGCAGGTGCTGTAAGTAGAGCGAGTGAGTGGGTGACGGGACCGGGGTGGGGAAGGAGAGGAGGAGGGCAGGGGTTGCTGGAATGTGCTGTTGAGTGGTCCTCCGCCTTTTCACCATACAATCGAGCACTCCCGCACGTTAAACTGGCGGGATGGGGACGCTGGGCGCTGGGGTGGCACCCCTCCCAGGACGAGAAGGGAAATGTGGAGCCAGGGGTGGTGGCTTGGAGAGAGAGCCCATTTTGGGGCTTGGAGCGGGGGTTGGTGGGTGTTTTTTTTGCCAGTTGGGGGCCAAGAGGGCAACTGTGATGTACTGTGCTAGTGCTGTACAGGTGGTGTCCATTTTTTATGCAAGCGCTGCTGTGTGGCTGTCTGCGCTATGCTCCAAGGAACGTTTTTTTTTTTTTGCATGCTTCAACCCTCAACCCCATCTCCGTTGCCCTACTCCATCTCCAGCCTCACCATTATCAAACACAGCGCACGGGTCGACCGGGAGTGGCGGAGCAGCACGATAGAGAGAGACGGCGCCGGGCCTACGGGTCCCAGAGGGGAGGGTGACGATTTGATGGCCTGCACGGGGCGTAGGGCTACCGGCTGGGTACAAACGGGCGCCGTCTACACCACTGCTGCCATCCAATCCATCCCGCTCTGCCGACCCAGCGTTCCATTGCCGTTGAGCGCTCATGCATATCCGTACACACGAGGCCGACGCTGATGGTGTCGAGAATGACGATGTATCTCGCTTTTTCTTCGCACCCTCTCTCTCCTCTCTCCGCATCTCAAGGGGACCCGGTTCAAACGGCTGCCTATTTTCCTGGCGACGCGACCAGCCTATTTCGCATCTCTACAGATACGCCTCTCCTGATCGTCGTCAAGAACAACAGAAATCAGGAAAGGTTGATGTCGTGTCGTTGCGCTTGTTGTCGCACGTACACACACACACACATGCTTTTCTTTTCTTTTTTCTTTTCCCATACGGAATGTCGCCCGGCCGCCATACATGACAAGCGGGCAAGCCACCTCGGAGCTGAAACCGAGGAAAGGCAAGATGCAAAAGATGGCAGCGATTTGCATTTGGCCAGTGTCCCAAGGACCGGAATCTGCACACGATTGGCATGCCCTGATAATGCGTTACCTGGTCGCCAGTGCCTTCAGCCGCAGCCACACCATGTCTCAACATAACACCATCGACATGGCAGAAGCTACCGGCCCCATCCATGCAATCGCGGAAGACACCATGCCGCTTTTGGTTACACCCTGCGCCCGTCGTCCTGATTGGATGACTGTCACTGGGCACGGCCGCTGCCATGTACCCCATAACTTAGAAGAAAGAAAAAACGATGCATGCACAGCTCTTTTTTAAGCGACAACGCATCCTTGGCGAAAGCTGCGACCTCTCGTTGCTTTTCCCTCTCGAAACATCGCATCATCTTCTCTCAAGGCTATCCTTGCTCCATTGGCTTGCGTCTGCAGCCGATGCGTCTGGGATGCAAGAGAAAAAAAGAAAACCGGAGAAAACGTCAAGCGTATGGATCGGACAATGGGACAGGACCCTAGGACCAATGAGGGCCCACACCTCATCTTGTTCCCGTTCAGCCCTATAGGGTACGTATCTAGAATCCAAGCACACTCCCCCATGCTGCTATCCACTTGTAGCAGTTGCTGCTCTCTAGCTGCACACCCCCGCTTCTGTCGTTCTGGGCGCTGCGGGGCCCGTCCTCAGCATTTCATCATTCCCGATAATCTCCAAGGGCAGTTTAATTTGTCGCTGTCGTTCTCGTTCAATATCGAGTAAAAAGCTTTGACTGTCATCTTGTCAATAAAGAACGACCCAATTTCCCTGGAGCCCTACGCAACCACTGTGATTAGAAAACGACATGTTGGGTAATGATCAGGGAACTATTTGATTTTAGACACGCACCACCACATACACGACTGAACCACAACCTTTTGGCTCGCCTGGCTGGCTGCTGCTCGCTGGCGTCGCTGCGGCGTCCTGCATGCAACATCCCGTGCCACGGTACCACGGCCATCGACGCCGACACCACAACCGCAGCCCGCAGGCGTCGCATCCCCGTTTGCTGCTGCTGCTGCTACTCCTGCTGTGGGAGGTCCCGGACACGCCGAAGCCTATTGCTAGGCTCACCGCTAGGAACAGCCCATTGTGCTGCAGCCCTATGACCTTGAGTGCCGACTTTCTGGCGGTGCGTCGCATCCCCGCACCCGTCACAGAAAGTCCAAAGCGACCGGGGGGAGGAGCAACGCACCCAGCCGAGCCACTTACAAGCGCGAGAACACCTCTGGGGGAGCTCCAGCGAGAGCTTACACAGCTCTCCGAGCTCCCCCAGCTCCACGTTCCAATCTCCTTCTGACTGCGTCACTGCATGGGGCTCGCCTCCCCTCATGATGAAATGGCGGGATCGACCTCGTGCTTGTCCTTGCCAACCAGGGACTCTGAACTTGAGGTTCCCCCCCTCCCCATAAGCCTGCCTCGGTCCCACGTCCTCGGTGACTTGCCCCTCCCATCCCGTCGAGTCAACCTTGCACGCTGTCACATTGCCGCATGATAGGTGCCCGTTCTGTCATCGATGATTTCACTTATCGGCATCGGGGACCTGCAGCTCTGTAGATGACTCGATAGGAGACAGAGAAAGAGGGTCCCTCGATTCAGCCCTTCGCCTCGCTTCGCCTCCTCTGGTGTCGGCTGCACCGAAGATGATGCGCATTGTGATGCCGGCAGGGGAAGCAAAATAATTGTTACTGTCACCGCTCTCCGATTCCCCTTGTACCTGGCCTCTTTTTCTTTTTCTCTCTCCAACGTCGCATGCACAGCGCAGTGCGCCTTGGTAGACGCCTCCTCAACCATGTGTTCGATAGCGCGCCTCGCTTCTGGGCCCTCCGCGAACGCCGGGAAAGGGTCCACACCGGCGCGGAAGAAAGAAGGGGAGGGGGGGTGCGTGCATTGGAGAGAGATGACGCCAGCGTAGATAGAGCAAGTTGAATGTGCGTACCGTGTTTTCACGTGACTGAACTGGTACGGACTTGGGCTAGCAGAGGAACAGTAGAAGTAAGCAGAAGGGAATTTAACCCACATTCTGACTGGCTGGCTTGGAAATGCCATCATCGCACTCGCCTTTCGAGACCTTGCACACCCCTCCGCCAGAGCTGGCCTGCACAGCCGGACGGACCCCCGTTCGACCTGCTGTTTTGAGTACGAGCCGGCACAAGGCGACGACTGGCTGCCAATGGGCCAAGCAAAGGGCCGGGGAGATTTGGTGCCGAGAAATCGTCAGTCGAGACGAACCAAGCGAGAACAAGAGGGCGGGCCCAGCAGACACCTGGTGAGAGAGGGGTCCCGTCGTCGCGCCGTGTTTAGCTGGTTAGGGAAGCATTGCGCGACGAGCCTCCGGCACCCAGGCTCCGGCACCTCGCGAGCCTGCCCCGCCGTCCCGGCCCCCGGAGGGGGAGGAGCGAGGGGGAGAGCTCGGACACTTTGTGATCCTTTGGCGGACAGTGAATGGCCTCACAATTTGGCTAAATCCCACACTGCACACATCCAAGACCCAAGCAATTGCGCGTCTAGGACTCGGACGACAACAAAAAGAAAAAAGAAAAGAAAATACAAGGTGCTTGTAATGTTTCTTGCATGCCCCCCCCCCATCCCTTGGAACTTGGTACCAGGTTTGGCTGTATCCTTCGACGACGTTTAGCTCACCCGCTGCCAACCAGACTGACTGCTTGCGACCTCTGCGGGGCGGGGAAACGGCCCCAAGACACCCGGACCATCAAATGGCCAGCGTCCGAGACGAGACAATTCACTTGCTATACCCTCCAAGCCAGCCTGCGCACCTCGTACCGTTATTTCTTCTTATTCCTCCTATGCTCCCCCCCATCTTCGTATGCGGCTGGGTTGATCTGGTGGGATGAGAAAACAAAAAACCCAAATGGTAGAATAAATAATAATAATAATAATAATAATAACAATAATAATAAACAAAATGCACCAAAGTCTCCAACTGCTTCACCGAGAAACACGCTGGCTGCCCTACACCCCTCCCCACCTGCCCCCCCATCGCTTGCATTCCGCCGAGCTGAAGGCCACGATGCGATGCCATGGGGCGCGCCCAGGGACCTCCAACGGTTTTCCTTGACCCTGTAGCAATCCGCCCATGCACGATACCTTCGACCCTGCGTTGTCGAAACCGACCCAGTGGCTGATGAGCGTGAGAACCTTAAACCCCCTCCCTCTTTTTTTTCCCTTTCCCTTTCCTGACATGGCGTGGGGATGATTGGGGGAAGGCCGGGGGGGGGGGTCCCCGAGTCTTGTCAAATTAAGGCGCAACCTAGGCTGCTGGCCTCCTCCTCTGCAGAGGAGCCGCTGGCTCAGCCCAACGGAGTGGAGTCGAATCACACACAAAAATACAAAGAGCCTGGGGGAGGGGGAAATAAGGCCCAGGTCCTGCTCTTTCTTTGCCACCCCCTCATCTCCCTTGCCCTCTTGTTTTGGCGCCCGCTGTCGAAGCCTGGCCCGTCACTCTCACACACGCCCTGTCGGGTTGTGCAACTGCCAATGCCAAGTACCGGTATCTCTCTTCGTCTCGCAGCGACATGTCGTGCACCACCGATCCATTGGCTACCCGGGACTGTGTCATATTTCTTTTTATTTTCTTTTTATGCTAGGCTGCCAACTGGGCTGGCCTCATAATGGAGAAGAATTGCAGCGGGCTGTCCGAAACATGGGCTTTTTCTATTGGCAATTGGTCGTGTCCCATGCTGGCACCACTCGGTGGGATTTTGTGTTTCTGATGGTGGTACAGAGGAGTGGTGGTGGTGGTGGTGGCGGCTCTTGTTTGGCTGCCCATTTTCAACCACAGCGTGCACTTTTACTGGCCGATAGCCCAATCGTCGTGACAAAGCACCGGATTGCCTCTCCCGATCGACATGGACGCACCACTCTCTCTGCACGAGTGCAAACGGAACTAACCAGTCACAGGATGCAAGTGGCAAATCCGGGTCTTGCCGGAAGGGAAATGGTGCTGCCAGATTATCTTCTCGCTCAATCATTCGCCCGCACACTCTCTTGTGAGACCTTGAATGCTTGGAACATGCTCATTGACGATTATCGCAACCATGATTTTTGATATGGACGTGACCCCATGGTTTGATTGCCTGCTAGTGTGGTTTAAAAAAAAAAAAAAGGTCCTACCGAGATTTGGTAGGCTGCAGGTGCGCCCACGTTGGCTAACCGCCTGGGACGTAGCCAAGGGGTCCGGCGGCCGCCCAGCCGTCCTGGCCTCTTTTTGGCCCCCAAAGATCTTTTGTCGGGCCGCTAGAGAGGGAGGTAGGGAGGCTCGACAGCGCCCCCCCAGGAGGGCATGATTGGGCCCTCAACATGAGGACGGTAGGGGTTGTTGCTGGTGAGGGTGCTGCACCCGTACTTGTCACACACGAAACAGGTCACGGGAAAAAGTAAGGATGGCACCTCGGGGAAGACAGGACGGGGGCGGCCTCGTAGGGCTGGGAAAGGCAGACGGGGATTAATGCAACGCCCCCGTGCTGGGGCCGTAAGCACGCAAAACATGTCGAGCCGGCGGCAGAAACGTTGTGCGCATCACTATCATGAGATGAGGCGACGTCGAGAGCCATCGTCAATAGCTGGTTGGCCGTCTTGATGAGTGGGACAATTCAACAAAGTGCCGTTACGACCCCCTCCTCCTCTCGAGTCTGCAGGCTTGCTTGGCCGAAATACCCGTCCGGCATTTCCAGATGGAGGCATTACTCTCTAGCGTTGCGGACGTGTATCAACACGCCCGCAAGAACAAGGGAAGAAGGGGAACAAGAAAAAAAAGAAACACCAAGAGGAGCCTCACCAAACGGTGCCACGTACCCACTCTCGGCATCCTCACGGCCCTGCCATGCCGGTGTCAGGGGGAGAGCACCACACAGCCTGGGAATAGAGGCACGAGATTGGACGGGAGGGTGAGTTCCTTCCGGTGAGAGAAATGAGACGACCCGACAAAAGGACTAGGGGCCCACGGGGGAAGAAGGGATGAATTGGCGCGCGTGAAAAAGAAAGGAAGCGCCTCTGCATTGGCGGCCGTCGACCAGCAAAGCATATTCCTGGGGCTGAAGGTCCAAAAGGCGCGGGCTCGAGAGATATACCCAGATTGGGCCAAGTACAAGACGTTTCGACCCTGTCTGGGGAGGGTCGTTTGGTTTGTGTATATTGCATCTTTGCATCTTTTGCAGTTTGGGGGCCGCGAAAGTCCCAATCACCTGGGAGAGCTGGCGGGTGGGTTATCAGGGGTAATGGGCCTGTTTGCCTGCCTGCCTGCCTGCGGGCGGGGGCCTCATCGAGAAAAAGGACCCTTTGGGCGTAGGCATATGCACAGCCAAATGCACGCAAGCCAAGCAAAGCAAAGCCAAACTGTCGACACAGGGCAGAGCACCACGGGGTGGGACGGGGTGTGAGAGTTGTGCCGAGAGCCCTTGCTGTGATGCCTGGTACTTTTAGTTGAATGGTAACCCCCCTAAAGCCAAATAAAAATAAAAATGAAGGAGGATTGGGGATAAAAAAAGAATGTGTGTTATGTTAGATGAAGTAAAATCAAGGACGGGCCGGTTGAGTCGAGTTACTCTTTTGGGAGATTCGTGTGTCTGGCCACGAGATTGGCGGAGATAGGACTTTGTCATAGTCGGAGACGGAGGAACGTGCAAGAAAAAAACCAACCGGGGGGGTGGCAGGCGGAGGAAAGCGTACCCGACTAGTACAGCACAGCCCCGAGAGAGGAAATAAATTAAAAAAAGAATTATGACAAACAACTGTAAATTTGGGTTAAAATCAATTCCGCGTACCCGTTGATCAACGAGAGAAGAGTGTGTGCCCAGACGTTCCCGTCTAATTTCCACAGTTGATCCGTTCACCGACCTGCCCTGTGCTTTTCTTTTTCCCTTTCCCTTTTGGCAACCCCTCGAAACACAGAAAAAAAAGTGGATAGATTCTGGGCTGCGACGCTCAAGGTTTGCAGGGCCATGCCGAGAATAAAATTCCATGCTAACCGGCTTTCGCTTGTTTCTGGGGGTGGGATTTTTCCACTTGGGGTGCAAGGCTGAGATGGGAGCCGAACCCCCTCCCCCCCCCCGTCGATTGCTGTCAGAAGGGAATCTGTAGGATTGGGCCGTGTACGATTTGATGGAGAAGCCGCCGTGCCTCGTGGTAAACCGACGGAGTTCCGAACTCTGCTGGGTCTTTCTTTCAGCATCAGGGATGAGGCATGAAGACTGTTGAGATTGGAAGCAAATTTTCTTTCGTATTTTTTTTTAATGCTCCACGGTTCATCTTGTCTTTTTTTATATTTTTTTTTACGGGTGTATGTTCTATGCATGGCAGCAAGGGTCTGTGTTGATGAGGCTGCCACTGCTTACAGCGTCATTGGTGGTGCGATAATTGGCCAGCCACAGACAACCAAGGGACAAGGAAAATGGCAGGCGGTTTGGTTTGCGGGCGTTGAGTGCTGAGGACCCACGCTTAACCGGCGGTGGTAAGTGGGATCGCGGATCTGAGACGGAGCCGAATAGCAGGAGAGATTCGTCATGGGCGGAGACAGAAAGAGAGAAAAAAAAAGAGGCTCAGACCACCCTGCTTGAAATCCAACCTCGAATAGAAATCCCCGATCAAGCAGGAAACAGCAAAAAGAACAGATCGAGGCCGTTTCCAAGGGCCCAACACGAGCCTCCCAACGTCCCGCTGTCCCCTGGCAGCAACCAATGCCTTCCCCCGACTTGTCACTTTTTTAGAGGGTAGCAGAAAGTCGCCTGATGTTCCCACCTCGCTGGGAGGGGTGTTGGGGGAGAGGGAATGTCACGGGTCATTGACCCGAGTGACGAAATGAAAAAGGGGATCACCATTCTGGCAGGATTGAGGCGTAGCAACCCAAGCACCACATGGCGATTCTGTTACCCCCGGCAGCGTTGTGCTTGTTTCTACAGTATCGTGCCCATGGATCTGCGAGGTCGCGGACGGACCACGGAGTTTGACACGGAACTCCGCTTGCTGCCCATGGACCATGGAGGGGGGGAGAGGGTCCTCCCCAGCTCCAACTCCGGGGAGGGGATCGGGTCAGGGATCAAGGAAAGTCCGTCGACAACGGGCGGGCGCGCGGCGGGGTGGGTACCTCTCTCTCTCCCCTGTCCCCCAATTGCGCTGGGCTGGCCCCATGGCGCTTGTACCTTTCGAGTCAAATACACGGCTTGACGTCCATGAGAGTGCCCGCGAGAATCCTGCATGAAAGCATCATCCCTTTCTGGGGACATGACGTTGCAAAGCATTCAATGGCCATTTCCCCTTTGGATGGTTGGGAATAGTTGCAGGCTCGGCCTTGTTGACGGATGCGGCATGGCCAGAGCCGTCGACGGGCCCCAGTTGGTTCGTGGCACGACATTTCCATGCGACTTCACCAGAGGCGCAGGCCAACAAGTAAAGGCGAATGCCTCTTTGAGAAAGCGCCTTGGCCGGGAAAAAGCAAATTGTCGACTATACTGCCATAACCGGAATACCTCGAATAGCCGCCGCGTCTATGTACTGTACTTGATATGACTTTTCTTCAATTCTCACTGCTCCGGCCTGTCTTGTTCTCCCAGGGTATCGGAGATCGGCTCCTACGCTGAATCCTCGTCGCGGTCGAACCACAGAGGCGTGTGCGCTCGGAGTGACGAATCCCTCATCTCCTTGTTCCAGCGGGGCCGTCCGATCAATCACTCATCCCGGTCCCCCTTGGCGTGCTGTTCCCCTCCTCCGGTATTCTGTTGTGTCAATTGGGAGTTTTCGGAGTTGTATTTATTCTTTATTTTATTTATTTCAAATCAAGGCAAGGGATTCCTGGTACGCTTTCATCCCAGTGCAGACGCGAACCAAACCGAAGGGACGGTAACATCCGGGCCCTGCAACCCCCCCCTCCCCCCTGGGACCGCGCACGCACGCCGTCTCTGCCGTGCCGTGCCGGACCAATTTGCAATGAACAAAGTCGATGCAAAACCAAATGTTATTGGGATGGACCGTACGTGCGGCGTACGTGGCGTGTAGATTTTTTTCCTCTGAGGAATAAAAGACATGTCGACCCGGCATTGACCTTGCATCCGCAGAGCCAACCAGGAATCTAGTGCGGGCGCAAGGTTTTCAACCATTTGGTACTCCGTACAGCATCAGAAGTCGGAACTGAGCATCACATCTGGTGTCTGTCGTTGAACCAAGCAAATGGGGTGCAAGGGGCGTTGGACAGGGGGGAGACCCACAGCAGCCGGTCCCCCGCCCAAGGGGAATGGTTTTCTTCCTGTCTGGCTCCGTGTTCAAATCGAGATAGGGCGTACTTGTCGTTCGTTGTCGTGGTCCGGCAATTTCCATCTTGGAACCGGGTTGCCGTCGCCGTCGTTCTCGTCGTGTTGTGGAGCAAATGGGGAAGCAACCCGGAGGGGGTTTAACACGGGTCTGTTAATCAAGACACGGCGAGGGGGGCATAGGCCAAGTTTAGACCACCTCCACAGAATCCTTCGCCATCGCGTGTGCCAGCAAACGCATGCCGCCCTCACTTACCTCAGCACTCTCCTCCTTAGTGCCCAAGTCACATGGCTTGGGGGAGCGTGGGCGGATATGCGGATCTATCTCTCTTGTTTTCTATTCCCCTTGAACTTCGGAGATTTTAACGGCCCCCAATGCAGCCCACCAACGTTGCTAGTCAAAACCTTGAACGTGGTATGTTGGGTATGAGTGATGCAAACATCGTGCGGGTCGACCGGTGCTGTTGATGGTGGTGAGCCGCGCACGATATCGCACATTGCTCTCTTCCACGTCCTCCTATTTGCTCTGCTGCAATGCACCACACGCACCATTGAGTTGAAAGGGAACAACAACAAAAAAGAGGAGTGGAGGGTGGTAAAAAGCAGGCTGGATGGAGCAGGTTAATTCTCACGGCAAAAGAACCTGCACCCTCCAAGGAGGAAAAAAAGGCCGCTGATACGGTGGTTGAAACGTTGCGAGCACGTCAATCAGTTGTGACTCGCGGGTAGCACAACGCTCCAACAGGCACAGGTCCCAGGCAGTGGGTGGCATCTGTGGCGGTTGAATTGACGCCCGACCAGGGGGTGACGTGCGCGCGCACCCCTCCCAGGCTTCATTTTTTTTGCCTCTTTTGGGCGGAGGGAGGATGAGGGCCATGTCAGATCCCTGGGGCGCTCATCTGGAACGGGTTCTGGCCGCTCTGGCGATGTAACCATGCCGTCTTGCTGGGAGAGAAAGAGGGCGTTGGAGAGCGGCGGGAAGGCAGAGGGATAAGGGATGCACGCTGCAGCGCCGTTGCTGCCGTCGCCAAAGCCTCTCTCTCTTTGGAGCTTGCTGTCCGGAAGAGGAAAATGCCAGGGTTCCATTTCTGCGCGCGCTTGTGAGCATGGGGTTGCCAGCACCTTGGGGGTGATGGCCGGCGTTGCGCCAATGGCGGCGCTGCGATGGCCATCTATGGCGCTTTGTAAGGCAGTTTATTTTTGTCGCCAGCCTTACAAAGCTGGGCGCACGGGCGACGAACATGGTTGCCATCACCCGCGCCTCCTCTGCCGTCATGGGCCATGAGCCAAAGACGGCTCGCCGCGCTCGCTAGCGACGACTTACACACACCCTCACCATCTTCTTTCTTTGCCATGCTGCTCTTTTTGCTGCTTGTTTACTGATTCCCTCCCCTCCCCCCCAGCTAGACTGTGAGCGGGAAGCACTTTTGATGAGGCCCATCTCTCGACGACTCGCCCTTGACCGGTCTGGGGGCCTGGCAGAGCCGTGCCAGGGGGGGGTTGCTTGACGGACCAGGGTGCTTCTGGAAATCAATCAGTGACTCCGCCTTTTCCCCTGCGAAAGCGCTCTTCGTTGCCCAGCGGGCGGCGGGCGGATGGCTGCCGTGCTATGCTGTCCCTGTCCCCATTCCCAACTCCCAGCTTTCCATCCCCGTCTGGTCTTGGCTTTCCTGGGCAAGAACCGAAAGCATACCATGCCATTCACGCTCAATTCATCCCGTCTCAGTGCTGACTGACCCATGTTGATCCAAACCACGCCCCCCCTCCTCTTCCCTACCCCATGCACCTTTGGGCAATTGGTAATATGTGTTCTATATGTATGTGCGTTTTGTCATGGTCATCATGTATGTGCGGTACCGCCCCCTACACGCGCAGTCGCAGGACCCGGTTCCAGGTCCTCGGGTGCTCTCTCACACACGCACCCACGCACACACCCACGGCATCGGAACCGTCTCGGGTGAGATGAGATGGGGGAACGGGATGGCGTGGGAAGGGCCGCCATGGCGCTGGATTGGACTGCCATGAGCTTTTCCTCAACGTCGTGGCCTTTCCCAGACGCCAATCCGTCGGCCGCCGCGCTTCATTTCCCTGTCGCGCAATGTGTGCGATCCTTTCCACTTTCTGCCCCCGCCAAGGCCATGTTGCGAGTGATCTGTGCATTGTGATTCAATTAACGCACACGTATAATCAATCTTTTTTGACTTAGGCTTCCCGAGAAACACGCCCCAGTCCCCAGTCCCCAGTTCTCTAGCAAACCCTCGCAAGGCTGCTGGGTGGGGGACAGAGTGCCAGCACCCACTTGTTTCAGCCCCAGCTCGAATCAAATTTCCCTAAATAGTCCAGATTCCCGCTCAACGGCGTGCGACTGAGCCACTCGGCTGGGCCACGTTCCGACCGCCGACCACTGACCACTCACGAAATTGCCTCCTCTGCAATGCAATCTATCCATAGGCGCGGAACCGTTGGTTGGGGGAAAACAAAATGGCGGAGACTTGTTTGTCTGTTCTGCTCTGGGGGCCAGAGGGACCCGGCTGGGGTGGCCTGCGCGCGCATGTGTGTGGTCAGTCATCGCCGACAAGACGTATACGTAGATGCATTTGGCAACCTGATTCGAGCCCCGTCATGCCGGGTAACTCATGGACGGTGGTTGTTGGCATGACACACGAATCGCGCTGCGTCTGTCGCGGCCTACCAGGTGCTAGAACGCACGAAACAAGGCGGCTGTTGATCGGCAGCAGTGTCGCCCACCCTCCTCGCCACCCATCCGCTCCTCTCTCCCAGATGTGAACACTTTTAGCTTCAACTCTGCTGCAAGCAAATGGCAGATGTCATTGTTTCCCCTCGACCACGGGATGGCGTCAGCCTCTCTCTCCCAGAGCTAGGCACGGACTTTAGACCGCCACCTTGCTCCAAGCGAGCTTGAACGTAGCAAAAGGTCATGATACCTGGGGCATGCCGGCGGGCGCAACGAGTTTTAGTTGATCACAGGCGCCGGGCTTGGGGCCTGTGCGCGCCGGCAAACCAAGGAGATTTACAAGGGCAGCTCGTGAGTTGCAGCATGGGCAGCATGAGCGCGGTGTGGGCAACTCCACTGCCACCCTCTGCGACGGGGGAGGGATAGATTTTCTCTACAGGATGGGCGCCTAATCCTTTGGAGTCATGCAGTCGATCCGCAGACCGCAGCAACTTACAATACTTTGCTCGGATTCCTCGTAGGGCCAATGCTACAGCATTTCTCGTCTGTCACGGGAATGGGAAGGACGGCACCATGCGATCGGCCGACACCAATCTTTTGCATGTCGTGAATATCAGGGCGCAGCATGTGGTCAGTGGTTGTGCCTCCGAATCCGATCGGCCCAGTCCTGGCAAACGATTCGAGGTCGCCAATCACACAGAGAAAAGCGAGTCGACGTACATAGATAGGACAGGCCGGCGACTCTTGGTCTTCGGGGGCGCTCAAACGGCGGGAGCCATGCGGATGGTGCTGGGTCCGTGGTGCCTGAGCTGTCCCATGTGGTTGGGTGGGTGTGAATGGATACTCCAGAAGAACAAGGGTTCCAAAAACCAAGTCCCAGGCAGTATACTGTTCTTGGCTTACAAAGAGGGGGGGTCGATGTCACTGAAGATGGCAGCGGCTGGTCGGCAGAGACGAGAGAGAGTTGCGGTGTTGGAGAGGGAGGAGCATGATGGGTGTTGTCGTCACACAGCCCTACGACGACGCCAGACGCAGATGATCGGCCCGGCCTAGTGGCTCCCCCAGGTGGGCGGGCTTTTGGGGACGGCTCGTGGTTGGTCCCAAATGGACATTGGGTTGCGGCGTTGAAGGTGCTGGTTTGGAACCTTGCAAAGGATATTTGGGGAGACGGGGACAGGTTGGGATTGGACGGAGCGGGCGTCGAGGTTGTGAGTGGTGGTGTGGCTGCGTGGGCATGGGCGTGGGCGTGGCATGATTGCCCGCTGTGACGGGGTGGGTGTAGGTTGGATCAAGTGCGAGTTGGAGGGCGTAGTCGACCTTTGGCGATGGCGATGCTGATACCAAAAAAGAATCTGGGCTAAATTTGCCCACATTTCGGCGCTAAGGGCTTCGGACTGGGCACTCGGACTGGACCCACCCGGCGTGGTCGCCTCCTCCACTTGGGCTCGCACCTTGGAGACACACAGACTGGACGACACAAGGAATCCAGGCTGAGCTCTGTGCAGCAGCAGCTAGTAGCAGGTCGAAGGATGGGGTAGACTTGGGCTTTGCGAAACTTGGGCCCTGGTCCCATGTGTGGCCCCCGAGTCTCCGTTCGCCGACTTGACCTGGCGTGTCCAGTGGTTTTTTAAATTTTTTTTACCCTCTGTTCTATTATTTCCATCTGCTTAGTGATTCTGCTGCTGTTTTTGTTCAGGCAATGACATGGAGGTGGCAGGATTGACAGGGAGCTGTCTGCTCTGGGTGGTACGTTGCGCTCTGTGCTGTGCAGTGCAGTGCAGCGCAGCCCGGCCGTCTTCGGACCTTTGGGGTTGGGCAATTGGACTTGAGCAGCCGAGTGGCACTGTGTGCGATATTCCTGGACATGAACATGCGAGCATGCGCCGCGTTATTCTGCGTCGTTGTGCATTCTTGTGTTGTTGCTATGTCGTCCTGTGCCGGCATGGTGCGTGCCATTTTGCCCCCTTCTGCTAATAGTGGTGGAGTTTTTGAGCACCACAGCTTAAACCCAATCGAGCTGATTACACGATCGCACCTTGTGCCTTCTCCGCCCAATCCACTGCCAGACTGTTGCGCTCCCTCCTCTCCACCATGGATGCGACGAAACCGTTCCTCCAAAATATCCCGAAAGGCAATGTTTTGCCCAGCGCGGGCCTGTGCTCGGCGTGGCCCTGGCCCTGCTCGGGTACCATAACCATTCCCTGGAGCCGTATCATTCTCTCTCTCTGCCACATCCCAGCTCGAATCAGAACACCGCTCCCCCCCTCCCCTGCCCTCTTGCGACCTTTCATAATGGCAACTCCGCTTCTTCTGGGCTGCATATTTGACTGCCAGGCCCCTGGTGGGAGCACGAGAGCCAGGCTGCTACAGGCGACATCCACACTCAATGCACTCACACGCGCACCCGCAGGTAGGCAGACTGACAGGCAACCAACTTTGCGGTGCCCTCATAGACACGGACACGGACACGGTGGTATGGCATTCGGACGTGCGCGAACTTGGGTCGGCGAACATATTATTGCCCGGTCCATTGACATGTTTGCACACATTGTCGCATTTTCGCGGGGTTAATTCAAAGGGTAGAAAGGAAGAAAAAAAAAGTAAATAAGTAGGCTGCGTGACGGCAATTTGGAATATAGATGGCGCACCGAGTGGCATGGATTGTGATAAAAAAAAGGCGGATACGTAGCACCTCGCAGGATCATGTTATGGGCTCGTCGCAACATATTTCCCGTAAGAGTGCGCAGGCAGGTGCATCTCGCCCACTCCGCAGGCGGTCAATCCCTGAAGCTGGAGATGGAGCTGAGGGGACAGCAAAGTTCAACGGCAGCTCTGGAGCAGCGTGAGGCCATGGGTCGTCATGATTGATGGGAGAGGCGGGCAGCCCTGTGAGGCCAAAGCCAGGTTCCAAGGGCTTCCTTCGTTATTGTGGGCTTGTACAGTAGGCTGGAGGAGGCAAGGAGGCTTGGTTGATGGTGGTGGAGGGTTGGTGGAGACTTGGGGCGACAGCGGGGGCGTGCAGCGCCCAAGTGCAAGTCCTACTCCTACGGTACACGCCCCATCAAAAGAACCAGGGGGGAGGGGTGTGGGTGTGCCAGGGCTGTGGTGGGTGCAGTGGAAGGCGTGGCCGTCGTCCTTGCACCTCACCCCCCCGGCACCTTTCCCTTGTCACTCCGCTCTGCTAGTAGTCTGTAGTCCTGCTGCTGGCTGTGGGCTGCGGCTTTCATGGGAAGGAAGCAGGAAGCAAGCTTGGAATATTTAATCTACAGCCTCTTCCCCCTCACTCACCACCACCATTCATTCCACCCCATTTCCAAGCCTTCATCTTCAATTCGAAGCCGTTTACTCAGTTTCATCCTGAACATTGCTCCTTCGGAGTCTCACTCTCAGATCTATATATCCTTCCCATCGCCTCTTCGCCTTTTATCCAGCTTAGAGCCTCAAGCCCACTTCTCTCTCTCTTTCTCTCTTCTGCCTCCACGCCGACATCACCAAGAGCAATTCAACCAGTCGGGAGCGAAGCAAACAGAACAGAAAGATATATCTAGTTTGCAGTGTCTGGGTCTCTCAAAAGCTTCGTCGTTTACTTTGGCGACAACTTGTGCTTTCCCAGCTCTATCCCACCATTCTCACACCCCACTTGCACTAGCAACCACAACCAACAGCCAACATGTCCATGTTCACCATGTCACAACCTCACTACACCTACTCGGCTCCTCCTCCTCCTCCTCGCCAGTACTCTGGCCACGGCACCAGCAGCGCCTTCAGCAGCTCTGCCAACCCCGACGAGGACTGGACCAAGATCTCGGATCTTGCTGAGCGCCGCAGGATACAGAACCGCATTGCCCAGCGCAACTACCGTATGTGAACACCACCCCCTCGCAATCCGGCGAGTAAACTGACCAAGGTTTTTCGCAATATAGGCAAGAAGCTCAAGCGCCGCCTTGAAGACCTCGAGCGCCGCGCAGGCTCCTCCGACGATGCCGACTCCGAGAAGCAGTCCCAGCCTGCCACCACAACCAAGTCGAAGCGCTCCTCCAAGTCCCAGAAGGCACATGCCGTCACCCCCGCCAAGACTCTTCCTTCTCAGCAGTTCACTCCTCCCATGGACCACAACGACGAGATCTTCTTCTCCTCTGGTCCCTATGATGAGCGTGAGCGCTCTCACACTCCTCCTCCTCTCTTTAGCTACTCGACATACCCTGCTCCCGATGAGCTGCTTCTGCACCCCTATGGCTCTACCCAGTCCTACCCTGCCATTACCACAGCCGACTCATACCCCAACTACCTCACTGCGTCAACGGTTCCCGTGACGCTCCCCTCCATGACCCACTTCAGCGATGCCGTCAAGCGGGAGCCCTACCCCGGCGACGACAGCCTGAACCCTTACATGCCCTACGGCTTCATGCCCGGCATGGACCTCAATGCTCCTAGCCCCTACGACCACCAGTCTAACCCTCATGTGAGTTACGCCAGCCATCCGCCCATCGCGGCCTCCCGAGACCCTCGTTGCTGATCGAGTTGGCAGACTCCTCCGCTGTCCCACTCGTTCGACCACTCTGCCAACTGCTCCGAGGCTGGATTCGAGTACCCCACCACGCCTTTGTCTATGCCCGGATCTCCCGGAATGATTCACCCTCAACATTGAATTGAGACGGCAGCGCCATTCAGACTTTCGCTTTCACTTTCTCTAAGTCCCTAATTGACTCCGGCCCTCGGTCGGCAGTGACGGGACGACGAGATTGGTTGCGGCCCCGCAGCAGTGGAAGGCCTGCATGGGTGGATGCATGGGCACGAATAAAAGAAATCTGGAACATCACAAAGGCGTACAGGGCAGGCCATGCGAGGCGCATCCGTGGCTTTATCGGTCTTTTTTTGGTTTACACTCTCCTCCTTTTTTGATTCAACCCTCGGTTGGCCGATGGGCTTCATTTTTCTCCGCAAGCTTTTTTATTTCTTTTTTTTTTTCCTATGACATAGTCGAAGGGCTCGACTCTGTTGTATTTACGGCTGCAAGATGATGAAATTTGCTTATTGCTTTGTTATTATTTTTTTTTGAGGCGAGGGAAAAGATGGTACATGAGGCGTTCTACGGATATCAATATGTATGATGGGAGGCAAGACTGGATGGGGGAATAGCGATGGGGATGACTACGAGCAAGTGGTGGCAAGTGTTTTGGTTGGAATTTTGCTGAGTAGATATCCCGAGCCATCGATTTGTTTAGATGACGAAATGTGCAACAAGAAAGAATACCTCAAAGGTGTCAGGCTCGCAAATGTGCAAAGTGCAATGTTGGAGTGCATGTAAAACAAGGCCGGACGGGAGCAATATTGAGGCCTTCCACCAAGCCCCTGACTTGTGCCGGGCCTTTGACGCCGGCATTGGCCCAATGGCGATGGGTTCTGGGATGGGCAAAGTGCTCTCGAGACGACGGCGAGGCCACTCGCGTGGTCGGCTTCGTACTCTGGCGCATGGCGTCGCATGTTGGCCGTATCCGTCGTACCAATCCATGTCTCTGGATCAAGCCGTGACGAGACCTGAGTGGCTCTGTCGACAGCTCCCATCCAGCCGGGCGCCGCCTTCAATTGCTTGGCCTCCCCCCCCCTCCACCGGCCAGGCCTCTGTGCGCCCCATGTCCCATGTCCCTTGTCCCTTGTCCCTTGCTCCCATGAGCCCAAGCTCGGGTGCAGCAAGCAGCAAGAGCCCCAAGCTGGGTTCCGCCCAGCGCAGAGAACCCCCCCCCATCCCCAAAGAAGGCAGACAAGCATCGCAAGAAAAACAAAACAGATGACAGGGCGCTCATCTCGAGCAGCTTGGCCTGCGCAATGATACAACAGCTGCAACATAGGTCTCGCAAGGATGCGTCGCGGCGGCGCAGCTCAAGGGAGCAAGGGTTGCTCGAGGGGGTTGCATGCCCAGCAAGCAGCAGCAGCAGCAGCGGCAGCAACAAGCAGTGTACGTGACATGACCCGCGCGGGTAGGTCTTTCAGGTCTCTCTTTTCTTTTTGCTCTCTCTGCTGGTTCTTTGGGCCGAAGGCGGTTTATCGAAAAGAATGCATGTTGTAGGGTCGCCGCTGTGATGGGGCCCTGTTTTTGCGACGCCTGCAGTTTGTGGTAGCCATCCAGCAGCAGCAGAGCAGTAAACTAACTAGCTGGGGGGGGTGGGTGGTGGGCTTTTTTTGGGGAGCGGCGGCACGATGTGACATCGTTGAGAACGGAGGAGACGGTCGCCATGCCCGACCTGTTTCCCTGGCCCCCTCCCCCCTCCTTGGCTGCTCCCGCCAATCCGAGAGTGGGATTTTGCAGGCGGGAATGGGCTACACTGGAAGAGGCGTCGTGAATCGGTTTGGTTGGGGGGAGGGCGGGGGGGGAGGACCATCAACACCCGTTTACGGTAGAGATATGGCAGATGTTGTGCGCTTTTTTGAAGGCGTGTGCGTATGTGTGTGAACTGACAGGGACAAAGCAAAAAGGTTGGGCGTGGTGGGCGATCACCTCTGAGCCGGAGGCATGGGACGCTGTCCTTGGGATCGCTACTCGATGGGGATGTCCGGAGCAGGGATCTGTGTGGGTTACCAAGCAATTGGGGAAAATGCCCATGGGCGGTCTTGACATGGGTTGAGAGCGATTTGGGAGAGAGCCAGAGCCAGATACACGCATGCGCATGCCGTCGAGGGGATGGGAGGGGTACCTATCGCGGGTTGCTTCGTGACAAAAGCTGGGGGTGTGCCGGTCACGGGCCACGGCTGTGGATGATTGAAACCTTTTTTCTTTTTTAAATTATCATTTCCAGATGCTCGCACTCGCTTTTCTTCTCCTTGCTGATACAGCCAAGGTCATGTCACGGTCACGGCAGTTACAAGCAGACGAGGCCTGGGACGAGCACGCGCGCAGCCGGGAGGGTGTGGGGGGAGCGGGCGTGGTGTTGCGGAGGACTCGGGGCGGCGAGAGGGAAACATGTGTTGTTGTTGTGTCTGCGAAAGCTTCCAATGGGAGGGGGGATCGCATGCACCTGTATCTGTATCTGAAGGGGGCGTCAACGCAGGGCCAGGACGACTCGGCACTTCGGCGAACCAGAGGGTGCATGGAAGGCAGACGAAGAGGCGGCAGAAGACGACGTAAACAAGCAGAAGCGATGCGAGCTATGTCTGTAGGTTGCGACGTATTTTCGTCCACGGGGACAACGGAATGAAGAGCGGCATACGGATGAGACCCCGGGTGTCTCGGATCATAAACGATACATACGGTGGACACGAGGACACACGAGACACCGCGGGGATATTGCGAGCAACATACGTCAAAGTTGGACCACGGAGGCCGAAGCGGGCACATTAGAAGAGGGCAGCAAGTTGAGGCGGTAACAATGTCGTAACGAGCCCGTAATGGTGCCGAAGAGGGGAGAGGAAGAGGGAAAAAAAAGAAACAACTACAGCCTCAAGCGTGTAAATCTGGCCGAATCCGTACTGTATAGGCGATAAGTGATGTATGTTGTATGCGAGTGCGTGCGAGGGTGGCGTCTGAGCGTCAACATACATGCGCTTTCAGCCGTCAACAGGCGGTGTTGGCCACCTTGGTTGCTGCTATTGAGCCGCGTCGGGGCCAAACGAAAATAGCGAAAACGCAAATCAAGGTGCAAGCATATCAATAGGAAAAAAAAAGCCCGCTCTCCCCCCCCCCAAACGTGCCACTGCGTGCACTGAGAGTGCGAAATGCGTGTGTGTGGGCTTGAGGAGCTGAAAGAAACAGGCTGCATTTGCACATGCTGCCTACATGCCATCGGTTGCTACGTATGCGTGGCCATGCGCCAATCAGGCGCCACGGCGTCTTGGGATGCGCGACAAGGCGACGATGCGAGAGTGGGTTGAAGGCGCAACTGCGACCGCAGCGGTGTCCTCCCCGAGGTTCCCTGCTTCGTGCCTTCTGCTTCATGCAGCTAGAGAGAGATGTATGCGAGTGCACACATTGGCCGCATTCGAGCGTGAGAGGTGAACGACCACGCCCCCCCTCTTTCAGCGCGGAACGACAAAACGGAAATGTGAAAAGGCGGTTCGGGTGTTGAGAAAAAGTGACAGGAAACAGGCCTTGACCTTGCGCTTGTGATGAGGAAGAGGCAATTCGCATCTCACCAGATGCTCACGCCCCCCGGGGATTTCTTGATTGAGCTCCTGGCATGGGCCAGCGCCGGTTTGGCCCAGGGAAGCGCCCTGGGGCCGATGTGTAAAAGGGCAGGAGGGCTTGGTCCGCGATGGGCGAGCTGCCAAATGGCAGGGTGCGATTTCCCACGCGCCGGACCCATGCAGCTGGGGAGGATCGGCGGGGAGGATTAAAATCCTGATTAAACTCGATGTGAAGTTGCGTGCGTCTTGTGTGGTGGTGTTTGCCCAGTCTTGCCCGGCCCAGGGGTCCCTCCATATGCGAGGAGGAGGGGGCGAGAAGCGGCACACGCAGCCTGATTTGGGCTGGTCAAGACGCGCAGGCCCAGGTAGGCTAACGCTGCATTGTGAAGTGTGTGTGTGTGTGTGTGTGTGTGTGTGCGAGCGTGTGTGCGAGCGCGCGTGTGTGTTGCTTGCTATTGCTGCTGCTACTGCTCCTGGCGCTGGGTTGCTGCACCGGTGTGCCGAGTCTGTCGGACGGCTTGTCTGCCTTCATCCATGTTTTAGGGCGCGGGGATGGAGGGCATGGAGAAGGGCAAGGGGCTCACGCCTCATGCACAAGTGGTCCGATATTGTTCAATCGACGAATGCAACATTGTCGACAACCTATCGCCGGCCTTGTCATGTCTCGAGTAGCAGCAATGTCCCGACAGTTGGGATTAGGTTGCCTGGCCTTGCGAATATCGAGGTGTGAGGTGCGGGATTGCAACTATGCGCATATCCGAGCGCGGCTCACGCTGGTGGTTCATCGGGTGTGGGGGACAGCAGTGATCATTATGTCATGGCACGTGAAGCACAGACCATCTCTGCCAATCATAGCTGGCTAATATCTAGCATCCGGTCAGAGAGACGGGACGAACAACGACAAACTCTATTTGCAGCAGGAACAGGTGTTCAATTGAAGCATCGCAAGAAGCCGGAAGTCATGGCAGTGCAGACAGGCTCCCAGTACCTCTTTGGAGGCAGCCAGTGCGGCCCCGAATCCCCCCCTAATGACGACGTGGCCGAGATTTTTTTTTTGCTAACACGGCGCGCGCCGCCATCGCAGGCCGTGGGATTCCTCCCTCTGGATCGCCTCCGACGACCGAGTCCGCGGCGGGTCGAGCATCTCGTACCTCGAAGTCACCAGCCCCGAGAGCGCCCGCTTCCACGGAAACCTCGACACCCAGACGCTGGGCGGCGCCGGCTTCGCCTCGCAGCGCACCATCGGCGAGCTCGGCCTGAACCTCTCCGACTACACCGGCGTGGTGTTGTCGGTCGGCGCCGGCGCCTCGGACCACCGCTTCACCTTCAACCTCAAGGACACCCTCGTGCCCCCCTCGAGCGACGGGCGCGAACAGGCGGGCGTCACCTGGGAGGCCGACTTCGTGGCGCCCAAGGAGGGCGGCGACATCATCTTTAGCTGGGACCAGTTCAAGGCCACCTACCGCGGCCGTGAAGTCCAGGATCCGGAGCCGCTCAACCTGTCCTCGATTAAACGCGTGTCTTTTATGGCTCGAAGGTAAGAATGCTTTTTTACCCTCCTTTTTCTTTTACATGGGTCGGGGCTTGCCCGACAATTTCGGGAACGCAATGGCTAAAATGTGTTCTGCAGCTTCTTTGGCCAGCAGGACGGCGACTTCAACCTCGTGATCCACGCCATCTCGGCTACAAGCTCGATTCGCGGCGCCGATGCTGACTCTTCCGATGACGAGGATGACCTGCAGAAACCAGCCGTGGTCGAAGTGCAGCAAAGGTCACAGCGGCAGCCATGGTGGAGGAGGATGCTGTGCGGCTTGGTTTGAGCGCCGCTCTCAGCCCGTGCGTGGGTGGTTGCCAGCGCGAACCGTACCCGTTGATGATGGCCGAAGGGGGAAGTGAGGGGGAAAAAACTATTTGTTCTAGATTACACGATCCAGATCGGAAAATATCACGTCTTCTGATGCCAATGATACTCTGGTGGCTTCATGATTACATCAATCTCGGGTTCCGTATCCGGCTGACTCCAACTGCCAAAAGGCAAAAAAAAAGGCCCCACCCCACCTTTCAAGCTCCGATCCGGTAAGCCCGCTCCGCGCCGCTCACCATCGGCCCAGGGGGACGGTATCGGAGGAGAAGCCCAAGTAGGGTGCGTCACGACACTGGCTCTGCCATTGCCACACGGTTGCTTGGGGTCGAGCATTGCTACGCGAGCGTTGGCCCATGTCAATGGACAACGCATACGTTAACTTTGTGTAACCCTCCAGCTCGATGCTAAGGTCCGTTGCCGTTGTTTTGTTGTTTCCTTCCTTTTGCTGCTCCTAACCTTCGTGGACAAATTGCCGATACTTCCATCCCCGTGACCAGGCAGGGGAGGAAGGGTGGTGGGGTGTAGAGATATATCCAGCTGTTGTCGATACGCCGCAGATGATTTTTTTTTTTTTTTTGCAACGTTACTTACATGTGGACTGCCGCTTCGTTTTTTTGGCTGCTTCCGTTTTCTGCTGAATACCCGGGCATGGCATGTTCGGCTGCTGGCGTTCAGCATTGACGCACGCATCATCATCATGCCGGTCCACGCAAACCCAAGCCTCAATCTGCACACGCTGATTCGCTTGACCCGAAGGCCGCATTATCAAGGAAATGCCTACGAGGCGCGCAAAAGGCATATATGCACATTTGAAGCGTTGGGGGCCAGAGGGGGGGGGGAGAGCGAGTAAGATGCACTGAAAAACAAAAGGGTGTTCTGCAGCCAAACGAAAATGTTCACCACTATGGGCTGACAAGAGGCATGATGGTGACCAACCGTGTCAGTGAGATGACACCCTTTCAACACCACGCAGCTCCTTCTTCCTCTTTTTTTTTTTTTTTTTTCGTAGGGCACCGAATCACACGGAAGCCCAAACAAAACCACCACTTCAAATCCGCACTCCCCCACCTCTTCACCATTCTTCGCGTCGCAGTTGCCTCTTTTCTCTCCAGGCCATGAGGCTCCAGGTAATGGAAGATGGGAAATGGCAAGGAAAAAGGGAAGAAAAACGAAACAAGGTTTGAGATGTCTCGGGCTGCGATACACATCGGGCATCCATCGGGTTTCTCGGAGGATTTTTTTTTTCTATCATTCAGATTTACGAAAATATCCCCCTCCTCCTCCTCACACTGGGTTCTTGAATAATCTCGTATTTCTTTTTCCGAGCTGTCAAAAAAAACGAAAAAAAACGAACCGAACCATAAGGGGGTGCGCGTCCCCCTCCTAGGATCTCGTAACGGAAGCGAATTGGAAAGAAATAGGAATGACCAACAAAAATCCTTCCCCCTCACTTTGCTTGCGCTTCACGAGGGCCATGAGAGGGTAATGACGCAAAAGGCTGGTGATTTTTTTTCTCGCAGCAGCAGCGGAAGCAACGACGGAGTTTCCCCTTTGGAAAACGAAATCCTACCGTGCCCTGCATCCATCGCAAGCGGAAAGGGGGTGTGATTTTGCTCGGCATGTGAACTGGGGGAAAGCAATCAACGAATCGGCACTTTGATCCATCAATTATTTATTTATTTTAGTTTTGACATGCGCGTCAGTGCCAGCTCGTCTACTCAGCTGTGTTTTTCGGATCCCGAGCTCTCCTGCAGCAACCCTCCCCCCCGGCGCCGTGGAGCCGTTCCCCGGGCCACCTCCGGGGAGGGGGAGCTGTTTCGGCACGCGCGCCGGTCACCAGCGGGGCATTGATCCGGAGACCCAGGGCGTTGGGCCTCGTCAGCTCGGCATTATCGGAAGGGTGTTCGTGAGGTTCGCTGAGATAAAGGTACAGCAGGAGCCGCGCGGCCCAGGAACCATCAGAAACCACCAGGAACCACCAGGAACCACTAGGAACGGATGGAGTTCATGCTCCGGAACCTTCGGGTTCCTGGAAAACTAGGCGAGTATTCGGAACAGGGTGTGGGCCGGAATCACGCGCGCAGATCCATCATTTCACTCACGAGATCGATAACATAGATGTGGAGAGGGATTGGTAATAGAGACTCGTGACAGTCATGATCATTAAATTACTCATTTGGTTTATGAGTTTTGACATTTTTTTTCTGCTTGTAAATGTACTTGCTTCCAAACATCCCATCTCATTCTATTGCCCATACCTGACCTGATCCCGTTTCACTCATGAATAATTTACTTGTGGTGGACCTTGACCCGCTCGACCTCGTCGAAGCTACCCATGAAGATGCCAGCTCGGTCGTGGATGTGCTCGGGCACAACCTCGAGCATTCGGTTCATCTTGCTGTCAATGGCCTGGCCTCCGGCTAGAAACAGCGTGTTAGTATATGCTTACGTGACCAAGGCGTCGAGAAAAAGGTCTGAAACTTACCATTTTCAAAAACGAGAGCCATGGGAGCACACTCGTAGAGAATTCGGAGCTTGCCCTTGGGGCTCTTCTTGTCGGCAGGGTAGGCAAAGATGCCTCCGTAGAGAAGGGTTCGGTAGGCATCGGCAACCATGGAACCAATGTATCGGGAGCTGTAGGGCTTGCCATTGTCCTGAGCCACTTTGAGGGAGTTGAAGTAGTTGATGGTCTTGTCCTCCCAGTACAGCGAGTTACCCTCGTTGACCGAGTAGATGGAGCGCGACTTGGGGATGCGCATGTCGGGGTGGGTAAGAATGAACTCGCCCACGCCGTTGTCGAGGGTGAAGCCGTTGACGCTGCCGCCCTTCATGGTAATGACGAGCTGGGCGGAGGCACCGTACATGGTGAAACCAGCCGCGAGAAGCTCGGTGCCGGGCTTCAGGATGTCCTCCTTGGTGCCGGTAGATCCAGGGGCGAGCTTGTGGATACCAAAGATGGTGCCGACCGAGACACCAGCGTCAAGGTTGGAAGAACCGTCAATGGGGTCGCAGGCGACGGCATAGTGAGCGTCATGGCTGTCTTTGAAGAAGATGACCTCGTCCTCCTCTTCGGACACTAGCAGTGCGCACTTGCCCGAGGAGCGCATGGCCTCAATGAAGAGGTCATTGGAGATGACGTCAAGCTTCTTCTGGTCATCGCCGGTGCTGTTGGCGGAACCGGCGAGACCGGTCAGGTTGACAAGGGTGGCTCGGCGAATGTAGTAGGCAATGGACTTGAAGGAGAATTGGAGGGCGTGGCAGAGAAGTCTGAAGCGCACGTGTCAGTCAGCTATTCTGAGGCATCGCGAAGTGGGGGAGAGGACGCCGTACGTGAAGTCACCGGTGGCCTCCTTGTGCTTGGCCTGCTCCTCGGTGAGGAAGCGGGTAAGGGTGACAATGTTGGTGTTGATCTTCTCCGAGTCCTGGAGGCCGTGGCCGTTGCCGTTGGTCGCCATTGTGAATGGGTTAGGAGTGGTTGGAGAAGGGGAGAATGGAGGTTTGAGGGGGCGAGGCCGGGCGAGGGGAGATATGAGCCGGCTAAAGGTCAGAGTTTGGGCCGAGCAAGTACAAAGTTCGGGATTCCAGCAGAGGAGGCTGTAGCTGTGGTTTTTTTTTTTTTTGGGAGGGTGGAGGAGAATGGCGCGCAGAGGCAAAGAGAAGAAAGCTACGTCAAGAGGGTATCGTCAAGGTGGGGTTGGAGAAGCGGATGATGAAAGATGAAGAAGAAGAGAGAAGAAGGGAAGAAAGAATTCCCACGATGGAGAGAAAGAAATGAGGAGCCGTCAGACGAAACGAGATAGCCCCGGTTACGAAAATAAATCAGGTCCCCCCGTACCTGGAATCCTCCCCAATACAGAACCCGGGCAGCTTTGGCAATCAAAACGGATGAGGTCTCGTGGTCCGCCACAGGAGAAGCACGGGAAAGGATGTGTCGCCGGGCGCCCGCTCGGAAAGACAAGGCCGTGGGCGGTAGCGTGACCCGCCGGGGGTGCTCCTTTTCCACCAGTCCGTAGCTGCAATTAGGTATCAGAAACCCGTTTCCAGGCACGTCAAAGAGCCCTGGGCATCCAAGGGGGACGCGAGGGGACGCTGGCTTGTCGATTTGGGGGTTCGTTGACGTCCCTCGACGTCCCGATGCGGGAGCGATTTGGAGATCGATTGGGCCATTGCCGGCCGAGGGGAAGCGCAGCAAGAGGATTTCCCGGGGCATAAACGCTGCGGGAGCCGCTTTCACGTCTGGGCCTGGATGTGTCCCGGTTCTCCCCACAGATTGAGTAATTGGCGTCGCCGGCTATGGCCCGCCATTCGGTGGACGGGAGGGGCCTTTGCCTTGGGGAATAGCTCACATGCCGAGCTCCATTGTGTCAAAAAGAACAATCTCAGGGGCTCGAGCGGTCTAGCCAGTGGTTGTGGTCTTGTTTTTTTTTTTTTCAGCGTGCTTCGGTCGACTCGTTCTTTTTCTGTGGCTTGCTATGACTCGCAGGATATTTCGCTCATCGGACTTCCTCTATCGCATTGCCTTGTCGTCCTCGACTTATCCCCGGGACATGTTCTCGCGGCCCCCGCCAGGTTGCAACTCGAATCTCGGGGGCAGACCGAGCTTCCCCGCCTCGGTGGGGGTGGCTCTCGGCGATTGAAGACCGAAGTGCATTATTAGAATTTATCCTTCGATTGCACAAGATGCGGCGGTGCAGCTGTGGCGAGGGGGAATGGCGGTCTGTGGCTTGATGGCAGTTGACAAGGATGCTTGAAGATCAGAATCTTGGGAAATTCGATGCCTTATGCTCGCTCACGTTTCTTCCTGAGGCATTAACCTTCCCGGAGTTGCATCCTCGAAGCCGATCACGTGCAACCCCGCCATTCAATACCCTTGTTGCTGCTCGTTGCTGCTTGTCAAAATCCGGCCAACAAGACGTCCAGTGAACTGGGGCTCTGGACAAGGAGGGGAAACAGGAGCGAAGGGGTTCTGCAGCTTGGAGCTGGTGCTTGACGTACGAGGCAAGTCACCGCTGCCCGACCGTCTGGTAATGGCTGCCAATGGAGCAGCTTCGATGGGACGATGCAGCTTCTTTATGTTTTGATTCCATTCGCTTTTCCCGATTCGTAGCAAAGCTGGAATCCACCAGCAGCACAACGACTCAAAGCCCCAATTTCCTATTTTGGGATCACCGCGTCCATTTGCCCAAATTGAATAAAATGCTAGCCATCCCACCCCGGCTCTCTCTTGTCTTCGCTTCATTTCAACGCTCCCGCCTCGGCTAGTTTGGCCTGGAAAGGAAATTCAGCGACATGTGCATTGCGCCATGACAGAGAGCACAGCATCCAGCTGCCGCAGCAAACGAGACAGCCACACCGAAAAGGTCCACTGAAGGGACCCCTTCTCGCACCCCCTGGAGCAGCCACTGAGCTGCAGCGCATTACATTGTATTCGCGGGCCTGGCGCGCCTCGTTCTTGTCGGCATGTCGCTGAGCTGCCGCGGCCACAGCGGCGCCCTGACCTCGGCAGGGTCCCGGGGTCCCTCCCAGCTGCATGCCGCAGATAGAGCAGCACAAACATTGACTCTGCCGCTGCCAAAGAAGAAAGAAAAAATTCCGTTTCCGATGGCCATCCGTGTTGTTGACGGAACCATGTCTAATTAGTCCTGGGCTGCACAATCAGGGGCGTCTCTCGCTCGGTGTCTCTCTGCGTTCGCTCGCTGCTTGGCCCAGCGCCGCACGCTTGATGTGACACGAGGCGCTGGAGATGCCCCAGAGCAGAAGCATGCTCTTCACTCACTCACTCGCTCGCTCACGCACGCGAGCGAGCGGTGGACCTCGGCATGTGAAGCCGTCGTTGGTGTTTCGCATCGGCCAAGTCTCCGAGGTCCAGCATCCCTCCCCCCCGTGTCGTACTCTCCATAATAATTCATAGCGCTCTTGGGGTCAGCCCATTGCCGATTTCGATTTCCCCCAGCTTTTTTCCCAATCCTTGGCCCTCTGGGAACCTGTCCCTTCACACCCCGTCCGCCACCTGCTGTGACCTAAATCTCACACTGCCCCATCTCTCGCCCATCCTACCTTGTACAAACTAGCTGTCCATTTATCCGCCGCTCCGCCTTCCACGGCCACTAACGTTCCGACGAACACCAGCCAGAACCTCCCTTCATCCATTTGGCATCTAGCATTTGGCCATTAGTCGACGAGCTACTGCTTTTTTTCCCGAACCACCACGTCATCTCAGCTTCTCCGCTCCTCGTCGTCTCCGTCGTTTCCGTCGACCGATACTTGATCGCGATAGAGAGAGAGGATTGACCCCGTTCGATCCCCTTTGTCCCCCCTTCTTCATCTACACTCCCAAAAAAAAACACCACCAAAAACCACCACCAACAGCCGTCACAATGGTCGCCGACGCCCTCGTCTACCACCCTTCCGTCGCCCACTACCTGCGATTCATCGCCACCACGCTCGGCCGCGACAAGCTCCTGCGCGTCATCCAGTACTTTGCCCGCTTCTACGCCTGGTACCTGCTGCGCACCAACGGCACCCCCGACTCCATCGCGCCCTGGAACACGGCCAAGAAGCAGTTCGGCCTCACCCGCAAGCTGCTGCGCGTCGGAAAGAACATCGAGCACATCAAGGCCGCCGCCGTCGCCGCCGACGCCAAGTCCACCGCCGCCTCCGACCCCGTCCTCCGCTACACCACCGTCGGCCGCCAGCTAGGTTACGCCGGATACCTCACCTTCGATGCCCTGACCATCCTCGACGCCACCGGCATCAGGAAGACGCCCCGCGCCAAGCGCTGGCAGCAGGAGGCCTACCGCAGCTGGGCCTTTGGCATCATCTTCAGCATCGTCAACCAGCTCTACACCCTGCACACCCTGCGCCAGCGCGAGGCCAAGGTTGACAAGAAGGAGGGTGAGGGTGTTGTTGAGGCCAAGCGCATCGCCATGTAAGTTTCCCACTCTGAACTCAATCCCCAAACAAAGCCCAGTCACGCGACAGAGGACGCTTGCGGCAGCGACGGGCCTTTGCAAAAACGGTCCTCATGTCATCATCACGTGCTAACTTGCCTTCCTTTTCACAGTGAGCGCTCCGCCAGCAAGCTCCAGCTCCTCCTGGACATTTGCGACGTCACCGTTCCCATCTCGGCCCTCGGCTGGGTTGCTCTCGACGACGGCGTCGTTGGTCTCCTCGGAACTTTCAGCAGTGCCATCGGAATCTACAGCCAGTGGAAGAAGACGGCTTAAATCGGCCATCATGACTGCATCATATACCCTTCCCCTTTACCCATTAGTCATACCGCCCGGTTAAAAAGTGAACCTTGTTCTCTCTCGCTCCATATCTCATTGGCAGTATATGTATGGTTTTTTATCCACCTGCCCAGCCTACTACCTGCTACCACCTCACACACTATACGGCATGCTTTCATAATTCCATCTCACACAAATTCGCAAAGTCTTTTTTTTATTGTACATTACTGGCAGGACGGGAGTAAACTGTTCGGAGGTCGATTGCTAGTAATCAGTGTTTTATTATGTATGCCTTGGTGCGACTCTTGTCAAGCAAATAGATTCTTTTTTTTCTCGTAAATCACTTGTTCTTGGATGAAGAGAAAATCGGCTCACAAACGTATTCTTCAATTTTCCCTCGACTCAAACTACTTCTCGTCGGACCAAAGTGCACGACTAAAGCAACTAGTGTAAGAGCAAGCAAAATATATATAGCCGTTCCCCTTCCCGCGATAACAAGACGTAACAATAGACTGAAAAAAAAAAGCGGTAAAAACGTTAGGAAGCCATCGCAGCCGTCCAAGTAATCATACACCTATGATCATATTATCCAAACCCCCAATATTCGCATTCGCATTCGCAGCGCCGCCCTTCAAGCAACCATCTCCTTCGTGTTCTTCATCAAGCACTGCTCGCAGCCGTCCGTCTTCTCTTCATTCGGGTTTCCAATGGGCTGTGTTGAGCAAGTGCTCCTCTGGTCGTGACAAACTACCAACCTGCCTGCTTGAGCTGTGTACTCAATCCCACATAATCATGACTTGTTGATCGGAAAAGAAACGTGGACGCGGCAACGGTCGGCGCATCCGAGCAGGGTAATCATCTAGTACCTCTGGTCAAGGACGGTTCCCGCCAAAAACGAGCGGCTGAACGGTGATAGGAAATTGGAGTTTACCAGTAACGCCCACCGCGATCGTAATCGCGCGCATATCCTTCACGTGGGTAAGGACCCTCCCTTGGAGGGAAGTCTCGAGGAGGGCGATCGTAAGGAGGTCGACCGTTAGCGTAAGGATCGGGAGGAGGAGGGTAATCCCTGCGGTAAGGATCTTCGTAACGTCCGCGAGGGGGAGGGTACTCCTCCATGGGGCGACGAGGGGGTGATCGATAGCGCGCTCGGTCATCGTAGTACTCGCGTTGTCGCGGGCTTCGTTCGCGATAGCCGTATCCGCCGCCGTCTCGTCGGGGGCTGTATCCCCGAGGGGGGCCACGGCGGTCGTAGTCGTCCATGGGAGGAGGGTATGGGCGACGGTTGGGTGAGCGAGAACGACCTCGGTCCCGGGGAGGAACGTCAGGCTGGGTCTGCATCGCCAAGTCAGCAGTCTGCAAAAGGGACGGGGAGCTCATATCTGGTCATACGTCAGCGACACACTGGACCCGCTGTCCCTTGAACTCGCGGCCATCGAGCTTCTCCACAGCGGTCCTCAAGTCGGCAGCTGTTTCAAACTCGACAAATCTGCGCATTCCAAGTCAGTTTCAGCCACCTTCTCAAAACGCTTTGCCCGGCTTACCCGCGGCCGTTGGAGTCACGGCCAGTCTCAGAGTAGACCACGTCAAGGCTAGATTGACGAGCAAAATCTTTGAGGTCCTATTTCCAGATTCCAAGTAAGTCGTTGTCCAGGTGCAGGGAGATTGTCGGAAGTCCATGTTATCCACACAAGAGAGAGTGAGAGAGCCGTCGGTCAAGGCAAGAACCAGGAAGCAGGACCGGTAGGGCAGGAAGAAGCGGTCCAGAGTCGCCGTTCCCGAAACCGAGTCCTGGCACAGTCCCGTTGGGTCGAAGCCATAGAAACCGGAGCTCCGCGCGGGGCACAATTGGGAAAAAGTCCAGGGAATCCAGCGACAAGAAACGGGGAGATGAGACAGACCTGCCAACTGGTATCGTTCGGAAGACCCGTTATCTGCATCCTGTGAGGGGTTCGGCGAGGTCTGGGCGCGGCGCGCTCGTGGTTGCCGAAACCACCCTCACGGTGCCGGGAACCGCGGGCAAACTGGACGGTAAGTCGTTCTCCCATGAAATCAGATCCATCTTGGCGGGCGAAGTTAGCCAGGGGGCGCATTGAACAGCGAGGACTGGAGTGGTGACGTACGGAAGGCTAGAAGGTACATGTACTTGTTAGCATTTTTGGAAAAACTAGACTGAAGAAAAAACCAACGACGAAAAAAAAATTCACAACGGAAAAAAAAAACCAGAATAGGCAATGTAACTCACCCGGGACAACATCGCGAGCATCCATAGGGTCCTTGTATTCGATGAAGCCGAAGCCGTTCATCAGCTTCACCTCGGTGATTTCTCCGGTGCCATGAGTCGCAAAGTGAGCCTCTACGTCGGCCTTGGTAGCTGTCGGTAGCGTGTCAGTGGCATAGCTAGCAGCATCAGGGCTGTGAGTATGGACCATTTCGTGGGAGGTTCCCCAAGTAGAGACGGGTGGCCGAGACCTCGGTCATGGTGGGCGCCGGTTCGGAAGGACTTTATCGACAGAAGGGAGCGAAAATTATATCCAAACCAAGCTTTGGGGGGGGGCGAGGACGAGGATGAGGTCTTCCAGGCCTGAAGTCGCGCAACCAGGGAAGAATCCGGGACTCCGGGGGGATGGGCGCAGGATGGAAACCAGGTCGCGGGATGAGATCTGGAGAGCGCCTTTGCTGGGCGGGGATGGAGGTTGCAACGGGGCGGAGGTGATGGTGATGAGGTGAGGAGAAGTTGGCTGCGGCGCGTGTGTGGGCGGGCGAACTGGCTTGCGACCGAAAGGCTGGTAGCAGCAAATTGGGAAAGGGTAGGCGGGGAAACCCGGCAAAATTCCACTTTGGGAAATGGCGCCAGGACAGGACTGTGGAAGCTGGATCCACTAAAACTGCCGCTAAGAGGTGCCACAGGTCAAGCACACGAGACCTCATGCAAGCGCCCGGCGACTCTGACAACCGAGGACCAACACTTTTGCATTAATCCACATGCATGACCAAACATGACATAATTTCACCCCAGATTTTTTTTTTGGTTTGCCCGCCTGCCTGTCGTCCTGTGTGCCACTTTACTGTATGTGCTACACGCTTGCCTGGGTGGACCTTGTATCTCTTTCTCTCCTTTCCCTTTTCATGCCCTCATCTTCTGGAATACCATTTGACATGCGAACATGTGAATACATGACTGCTGACACCAGGGCCCAATCTTTCCTCTTAATCTTCGTTTCATTACAGTCGGGTATCAACCCCGCCCTATCACACAATCCTTTCCTGTACTAGTAAGATAGACGCACACATCCTGTCATCGTATCATCTCAGAGAACAAGCCAAAAAATACCCACTTCCTCTCCTCTTCGGTCCTTCAAAGGGCTTTGGCCCCTCTCCCACCCCCACTAGCTCATCCCATCCCATCTCCCAAGCATCCTCCCCTGTCGACTCCCAAACGCCATGCATGCTTTCCGATCCTGTATACAGTGCTCTTTTTGTCTGCCATGTGACATCTGTCATGTCATAACTATTACTACGGCTCTTCGAACAGCACAGAGATTATCTCGTCCAATATTGTAAACACCAGGTGAGCGCTGTCGCCTGTTAGCTAGAGTACCATTTCGCGTGCCTCAGGTTGAATCCACTTACTTGAGCCTTGAATTATTCAATGTCGCAAACACACGTCGGCTCGCCGCCTGCGCATTGACTCTGCCAACAACACTGCCAGCCAAGTCCGGTACCAATGTCGCCAGCATCAAACTGGCCTCTGTTCGCGTCTTCTTCTTCTCCGCGTCAGTTCTTGGCTTGCGGTCTCGTTGGAGCTGTCCATCCGGCCACAAGCTGTTTTGAATCATGCCAATGTACTTCAGGATTGAATCCTCCTGCACAAGCATCTTGACATTGTCACGGACTTTTCGCTCGATGGTGCCACCCAGCAGCTGCTGGAGGACCACAACCACGGCACGCCCCCGCAGCCAGTTGTTGCCCTTGTTCAACTCAAACACCTCGAGGAAAATGTCGCAGATTGGTTTGATGAACGGTTCCAGTTCTTTGTTCTCAAAGGCATTCAGTTCTGCCTCGGCTTCAGCCGCCGGAAATGACTCCTCGTTGCCATTTAGTGGCACCGCGGTCAACTGGCTTGTCGCTGCCGCGATCAGATTCTGTCCAGCGACAGAGATCTGATCCAGCACGGGGATGTTGCCCAGGATATCTTCAACTCCATCTGTGACCGAATCATATAACCGTGTCATCATGTCCTTTTTATCCTGGCGATCAATGAGGTCTTCGCCCTCTGCAATAACGCTTTGGGACAGGAACGCCCGTAAATCTCTGCTGCGGCATACCTCGGGCAGATGCAGCAATTCTTGCATATACTTTTCCAAAGCCTCTCGCCTCTTGCGTAAAAACTCGCTCTGGAATTTCATCACCATGCGTCGCCTAGGAAAATCGAGGTTGCGAACAGAGGGATAACGGGAGCGTAGATTTTGGTGGAGCTCGAGGAACTCGCTGTACCGCCTTGAAATCATCCAGGAGGCGGCAGGCATTTGTTCACCGGCATTTCTTTGCACTTCAATAACGTAGAGGGCGAATTCCCTACCGTCGTCTTCCCTTCCCACTTGAATCGATTTGATCCTGATCGTAGAACGCCCATAGAGGCTATTGTCACTCTCCTGAACAACATATTGCTGCCGTTGAAGCTCCTTTCGTCGGATTTCCCTATGAAGGCTGGCCTTGGATTTTTTCAAAATTCGTAGCTCAGCAGTGTTGTTAGTCAGCTCTGCTTTCTTCGTGAGCGAGTCGACGACTGCCTCTTGTGCCACGAGTCGATCTATGTCATTTGTGAGAGCAGTAATGGCTTCTGCCAGGCCGAGATCCCCCGGTGCAGCTTCGTGTACCTCATCTTCTTCGTCGACAGGCGCTCCATCCTCCACATCCTCTCCAGCATACTTGTCCTCGTCTGCAAAGAGATCGTCGTCAACGAATACCCCGATTCTTGACGCTGGACTTACCAACCCCAAGGATGAGAGACTCGGCTTTTCCGCCTCTTTCTGGGATATGAGAGGCTTCAGTCCGCTATCGATGGAGCCACGTTGGGATTCATTGTCGTTCCCTCCAAAAAGGCTCGAGTTGTTATCCTCAGGAATCGCAGGCCCACCAAACAAAGAAGCACGAAGATCCTCAGCAGTCAGGGGTCGGTCATCTTCCATGATATTATTGAGGGCTTTCTCCACAGCCTGAACAACTTGTGTATCCGGTGGCTGCTCTCCTACCGGCTCTTGGTCGAGGCTTTGCACAGAATCAACCAAGCCGTCTTGATCAATGTCATCATCATCAAACAGAGGATTGACCGAATCATCGTCTAATGATCTTCGAGGTCGAGACAACGGATCGGACCCGTTGCCATTAACATTCACGGTCCTCAGGTCAGATGTGGAACCTGCTCGCCTTGTCAGTGGGCTCGATCGCTGGTTTACTAGGCGCGAGACCGTCTTAGGTTTCGCTTGAAAAGATTGTATCGCTTTCACGTTTGGTCGCTGATCCTGCGGCGGTGGCAATGCCATGCGGACAGCGTTGGCATTCGCTGCCTCCTGAGCGGCCAGACATTTATAATACAAGTCTGATTTTTTGAAGCTGTGGAAATGTTGAGACTGCATCTCTTCCAACACGGCGCTTTGGGCCTTCAGGATCGCCCGCCGTGCCTTGTAGTACTGTGCAGGTGTGGCTGTCTTCCCTGCTTTGAGAAACTCTTTGATTGGCGTTCTGGAAGCATCCGAAATTTTGAGCTCGGGTTGGGCCAGATAGGCTTGCTCGATTTGTAACAGGTCAAGCCGATCAGAATCGGTCCACATGGGAAGGTTCGACGGTAGCTCGTCGTCTTGTCCGTCGTCTTCGAGCGGGTTTCGGAAGCCGTCTACGACCAACCAGAACTGAACCATGGGCATGAGGCGTTGTCTGTCCATGAATTCCATGAAGTAGGAAAGCCCGGAAGAGTCTCGTAGGAGTTCAACGAGTGATGCGGTTTCCAGCTTTGATTGGGAGGAGGACATTGATACTGGGGCTGCTGACATTGGTGTACGACGGTCACCGCCGGCCGCAAGGTGATTAACTTTTTGATCGAGCATCCGTTTTCCCATCTCTAGTCGACGTAGATAAACTGGATCTTGGATGTCCCGCAGGGAATCACGCTTGAGTTGACTGGACACTTCGCTACGGAAACGTCGCGCATCCGACAGGTTATTGACCTTGCGGATGGCACGTATGAATCTTTCAAACTTGCGCTCGTTGTCTCCGGGATTTATTCGAGGCATCGAGGCTAGCTTTCCAGATTTGGGCATAGGGGAGGCATGTTGGTCCAAGGCCGCTCGAAGCTTTCGAACAGTTGACCTGTCCTGGAGCATAGAACGACCCAGATTCTCCATCAACTGGTTCCAGGTATCTGGTTCGGACAGCAACTGAAAAACGGGAAAGAGCACGGAGCAGCTAACAATCTCACGGACAAGGATGGAGACGGCTCGACTGGACAAGATATTCTCGGGGAGCAACCTGGGCACAATCTTGGTGACAATGGATCGTAGGTAGTCTTGCTGCACCATTTTGGTGTCGGGAAAGGAGAGGGACGCGGCGGGGTGCAGGCGTCCATTTCGGAACTTGGAGGCAATGGCCAGATCAAGCTCCTCTGACTCGGTGATGGAACGGTTCAGCTTCCTCCCGCGGACCGATCGCTCCGCCTCGTAGAAGTCGCGAAAGTGTGCGGTCAAGAGGGGAACCAGGCGACTGGTGATAATTTCGGCGAGATCCTTGTCCTGAAGCGATTCACGCAAGCCCACGAGGGCCAGGCGGACGGCCTTGTCTATCTCGTTGGGGAAGGCGGGATTGCGGCTGATGTGGGAGTACCAGCTGCAGATGAAGTCGCGGAGGATCAGGTCGAGGAGTTCATCGATGGCTTGGGAGACACGGGTTGACTCGTGATCGACGGGGGTTCGTGTGTACGACTGTCGCTGGCGCAGGGCGTGCACCTCGGTCTGCCAGGTTTTGGGGCCGAGAAAAGCAGCAGCGTTTGGGCGGGGAGTGCGGAAGGTTGGGCGTCGGACGGTGAGGACAAGGGAAGCCAGAAGGGCGGCGAGGGTGACGAGGAGGCCGGTGACGAAGGCATAGCCAGCCCACCGCAGCACTGGGAGCCAGCTGATAGCGTAGCCCCAGGCCACGAAGGCGGCCAGTCCTGCTAGAGCCGCATCTCTTCGCTTGAGGGCCATCGCCGGGGCAGTGGTTGCAGCCGCATTCGCATCATCTGCAGTGGTGTTCGTGGCAGTAGCGTCGCCGTGGCCGTGGTGCTATCGGTATCGATTACGATTGCAGGGTGCATCCACCCCCTGTCAGTCAACCGTTACCGCATGGCCCGCGCAGGGAATCCCATGCATCCGCCATACAGTGCATGGCAACAAGACTGCATTTCTCAAATTCCATCCCATCCTTTGCCCGTTATCTGTCTTTGACCACTGCGTTCCACCCTCTCCTTTTTTTCCATTCCAGCAAATTCTCTCTATCCTGCCCCTTGTCTGCAGTATTGCAACTTTATTTGCCTTGACGCTCCTAACTGAACTCGTACGACGTCACCCCCACTCTGCACCGTTTTTCCCACCTCGCTAGAAAACTGGAACCACACACAGCTGGCCTCACATGCTTGCATGTGATTATCACAGAGTAGGCCATCCACCTTGCATGGGTCCAGCGCATGTGGGATGAAGATTCATAACTCCTAATCGTATCTCTACTACCACGGCGGGTCCTCCAGTCGTCGGAACAGGGCCACAAACTTTTGGCCTTTGTTTCTCGATACCTTCTTTCCTTCTTCTGTCTCATCCAACATAACCTTAACACACTCATCAGCTTCTTCATCCTCCTTAGAGACTCTCTCAAATGCCGGGTGGGCATCCAGATGCTGTACCATCCATTCATGCAATGCTTCGACATCAGTGATGGTGTAGACAATACCGCCTGGTCTGAGAGCGTAAGCATATTCGGAGTTGAGTGTCGTCGATACAATTCGTGCCTTGTGTTTCCGGGCCTTAAAGTGAGGGTCAGGGAAGCAGATGAAAATTTTGGAGAGTTGGCCCTTTTTGAAAAAGTTGGGCAGGAACTTCATCGCGTTGGCACGGATGCATCCAACATTCTGGTAAAGATTATCCGAGTTCTGTGACCGCAGTGCTCGAATGCGTTCTTGCACAAACTGAGTCACCTGTGTGCGGATTTCGAGGCCTGAAGAATTCAGCGATTGGTCAATCGTCTCTCGGATCATTCTCACTCACCCAAGATAAGAGTTTCGGGCAACAGAGGAGCCAGGGCAACCAAAAGACCTCCAAATCCACAGCCAATATCGACGATTTCAACATCCTTGCTTAGACGAGCAGGCTTGGTAGCATCCTCAGATGATCCCTCCTCAACATAATCAGGGTAGTATGATGACCAATCCATATCGTCTGGCGATTCGGGACTATTCTCGGGTTAGAATTCAGGCAGTAAATGGCAAATGCTGGGCAAATAGCTGCACACTATTCTAGTGTATGATCGGAGAACGGATTTGCATGCGCTCTCTGGCGAAAGAATTTCTTCCGGGGCAGCTGGGTGACGCCATCTTTGGATCTTGTTGAGCGCGCCTGCTCGCGACTTTGTCGTTTTGGTGGAGGGCCTGCCATAGTTTGTTCCTTGCAGTGATTTTTATGCACTGTCTCACATTCCACAAGGTGAGGCTTGAGAGCAAGGTCTTTCCAGGTGGGCTTGGTGTTTTGCATCTTGGCCGAAAGAGGAAGGCGGTGGCCCAGGACCCTGGTTAAACTATGGGGCACGCCCTGGCGCAACTTGAGGGTCAGCCTCCTGGGACGGGCCGCGGATGCTCGTGATTCAATCAACAACCAAAATCACCTGCTCCTGAGAGATGGTCCTCCTTTTCTTGGCCTCATCATCAACAAATCCGCCATGTCTCAGTCTGCCCAGGGCTCGTCGTGGAATCTGCTCGGTCCCTTGAGGTCCGAATACTCATTTATCGTCAACTGCATCTCCTTCATTTGTGTAAGCGTCCCTCCTTGCCCAAGCGCCCTCTCGAGGAATAGTGGCTGATAATCGAGCAGCTCGGGCTTGGGCTAATGTTTCTGATACCCATATTCATCCTCATCGTCCTAGACCTCTTTTTATGGCTCTGGCGCATGTATCAAAGCCCGCCTGACCCTCGCGATTCAAAACCCGCCGATCCCATAGCGCCCGACTTGGAGCCCACCGCCATGGCGACCGGACTGGACTCATCCACTCTACGCTTATAGCCACAACGCCACTCGAAACGGATGACGGAACAATAATTGGCAACTTTAATACTTTTATCGTCATTTATTTTACTATTCAATACCCAACTTTTTACACAATTTGGCCAAGAACCTTGATCAGATCGCCAGTCACACCCATGGCAGTCACGTCACCACCAGCACCAGCGCCCTGGATAATCAGGGGGTTGTTTCCGTATCTCTCAGTGTAGAAGCTGATGATGTTGTCGCTTCCCTTCAGGGCGGCAATAGGGTGCGACCGGTCAAACTGCTCCAGGCCGACCTTGACCTGCTTGCTGCCAACATCGATACTGCCGACGAATCGAACGACCTTGCCGGCCTTCTCAGCGGCAGCCTTGGTCTCCTCCATCTGGTGGTCAAAGGCAGGAAGCTTCTCGAGGAACTCATCACCACTGGCGCAAGACTCGAGCTCCTTGGGGATCAGGCTTTGGACAGGGAAAGAGGTGGGCGACTCGACGGGGAGGCCAGCAAGGCGTGCAAGGATGGTCAACTTACGGGCAACGTCAAGACCGTTGAGGTCATCCCGAGGGTCAGGCTCGGTGTATCCGAGAGCCTTGGCATTCTTTACCTCGTCGGACCACTTGCCGCCCTGGCCCTCGGTAGGAGCAAATGAGTTGAAGAGGAAGGACATGGTTCCACTGAAAACACCCTCGATCTTAGTGACCTTGTCACCAGTCTCAATGAGGTCCTTGAGTGTGGAAATGACGGGGAGACCAGCACCAACGGACGATTCGTGGTAAACACGAGCGCCAGAGGACTCGGCAGCAGAGAAGATGTCCTGCCACAGCTTGTAGGTGCCAGAGAAGGCCTTCTTGTTGGGGGTGACGACGCTGATTCCCTTGCTCAGGGCAAGAGGGTACAGATCAGCGACGTCTTGGGAGCTAGTGTTGTCGACGAGAACAGCCTTGGAGGGAGCGGCAGCGAGGTATTCGACGACCTGGGGCAGAGCCAGGGGAGCCTTGGTGGATGAAGCGAGGACGTCGGTGACGCCATCGAGGCCAACAGCAGAATAATCCTCGTTGTAGATGGCCTTGCGGCTGGTAGCAATGTAGGCGAGAGTCAATTTCGGAGAAGGCTTCCGAGCAGCCAGAGACTGGAGCTGGTTGATGAAGCACTTGCCGACGCCACCGGCGCCTGTCGTTTAGCCAATTGTTAGCATTCTAATAGTTAGTGTGGTAAATATACACATTCACATACCAATGATGGCAATTAGAACCTGCTTAGGGGCGGCCATGACTGCTATTGCGCTGCGAATTTGTTCGGGAGCCTGCGACGGATGGGTGAGGAAACTTTGGGTTCCAGTCACGGATGGCGGGGCAGTGAGGGGAGTTATTCGAAGTCAAGCACGCCAGAACCCCGCGGTAGCCTACCCTATATGGTAGAGGGGCTGCCCAGCGTAAGCACCATTTACTCACCTAGTCAACTTTTTTTACATTTACAGCTCTGCCTGTATGATATGCTTCCTGTGTCATGCTATTGGTATAGTCTGGAAGAGTCCACTGTGTTCTTGCTCCTTGTGTTGTGTGACTATAGTTTTGCCAATGAACTCCATTGGTAGGTAGCAATACTCGTTAAAGGCAAGTTTGATTGCCTCAGGCTAGGCCTAGGGAACGAGCTTCCCTCGACAACCACTGTATCAACTCAAACTATCAACCACGCACATTGCAATTGTGCACGACAAGACTACGCCTTAAAAACGCATCGCAACAGCAAGAAGAATGCCGCAGGATCCTCACCTCTATGGTCAACGACCAACAAAAAAGCAAAAACGAAATGCGACACTGTCCAGTTCACTCGATTTCACAGCCCAATTGACATCGCTGATGTCAGATGTACCAACTGGATCGGCATCATCAAGTCGGTCGCGTCCGCCCAAAGAGCGCAGAGATGATATTTTCAAAGGTGGCAAACAGAAGCAGCCCAAAGAATCCACCAGTGGGCGACAAAAGCTACAGCTTAAGGAGGTCACTGGGACGGAAGAGGAGACGCAAGAGCTGGCGCGAGCAAAGCGTAGAATGGAAGAGAAAGCACGCCTCTACGCAGCCATGAAGCGTGGTGATTACGTACCCAAGGAAAATGAAGCAGCGCCTTTGATTGACTTTGATCGAAAATGGGCCGAGGGTGTCGAGGAGGGAAAGGAAGATTATTCCACCAGCAGCGACGAGGATGACGACGCTGATGACGGCGGAGAGATGGTCGAGTACGAAGACGAATTTGGGCGAGTACGACAAGTCACCAAAGCGGAAAAGGAGAGAATGGAACGAAGAGCGCGGCGAGGCCTGCTGGGCGCTGAGGAACTTGAACGCATGTCAGCACGACCCAGCGCGCCAAGTAACCTGATCTACGGGGACGCGGTCCAGTCGATGGCCTTCAACCCAGAGGACCCAGAAAAGATGGAGGAACTGGCGCGCAAACGAGACCGGAGCGCAACACCACCTCCGGCGCAGCACTACGATGCGGACCATGAGATCCGCACCAAGGGCACAGGGTTCTACAAGTTTAGCAAAGACGAGGAGACACGGGCATCGGAGATGGCGTCGCTGGAGGAAGAACGGAAACGGACGGAGGACCAACGCCGGGCTCGCGAGGATCAGAAGGAGCTGCGCCGGCAGGAGATTGAGCGGCGCAGAAAGGACATGGCGGCGCGGCGGGCAAAACGACAGGCGGACACGTTCCTGGATGGGCTGGGGGACCGACTGGGGGACTAAGGTCCTGTGATGGAGAAATGTGCGCCGTCAGAATGCGACGGGAATGGATACGGACTCAATGCAACACGGCGTGGGCAGCGGGCACGGCGGCGGCGGCCACGATCCAATGAAGATGCAGGAGATGGACACTGGAGGGTGCAAAGCAGAGAGTAAGACGAGGTAATTAACTACCATTCCCATGGCTCCGAGCACCCGAGCTGAGCGAAAGCGACCTCGCTCGAATTGAACCAGGTGTGACCAGGGTAGGGAGTACATCAAATCCTAAACGCCTAGTGCAGGTTGGAGATGTATCACATACATGGACGCGACATGAGTGCGAGGGAATTTGCAGAAACAGAACCCAGTTTTTCCACATTATGGACGAGTAGTGCATCAATGGTTCAGTTGAGATGAGGCGGCCGACGGTCTGGTTCCCACACCTCCATCAGCCTCCACTGTGCGAAGGCCGAAGGGCGAGGTTTTGACATGTCGCTCGAGGGCACTAGGTTTCGGTTGGCAAATCCTTCGTTTGGCAAGTTTTGTGTTATTTTTATTTTGCCTTTTATGCTGCAAGTTGGAAACGGCTCAAATTTAGATTTTACGAGAGGCACACATTATTAGTTTGGTGACAACACATTCGGACAGGCAGCACCTTTTTGTGGCTTCGTCTGCGTTGTCAGCATCTGTGGGAGGCTTGCCTGAACGAGCTGGCTTGTTAGTCTGTTGGCTGCTGCTGACATGGATACGATGATTACCCGAGTACCCAGCTCGCAAGCATGAGGGATTAGTGCTAGTAACCGAAAGTCAAGTGTGCAGCCAAGACACAATAACCACTGTGTTTGCACAAGCGAGTTGATAGCACTAGGGACGTACGAGTATGTACACTATGCTGCGCAATCTCTATCCTCAGCCAGGTTGGAACGGTGGGACTTTTTGATTTCCACAAGGGCGTCGCAGCGGACAGGGGTCTGCAGAAGGCAGACGCGAAGGCAGAACTGCGCCAGGGCTCGTTGAATTGCAAGATGCAGACGACTACTGCAACGCGCTGCAGAGCATTCGCCGTCGGCTGCTGCTTGGATCGTCAGCTGGGACGTTTTGCGGGCAACGACTGGCCAGAAATCGTGGTGGGCAATTGGTAATCATGGCATTGGCCGCTTTCACTGTAACCCTGAACTCTCTGCGTTGCCAATGCTGGGAACTTCCCCAATCTCAGAGGCCAATCCGACGGAGCAGATGGGAGGTGCCAATGGAGGCTTTGCACCAATTGGGGTTGGGGGGGCGCAAGGCAAGCTGGGCTGTCCCAGTTTTCACTCCGTCTTACTCTGGATGCCATGGTCTTCACAGTGTGTTTGACGTTTTGAGGGGAGCTAGCCAGCCCCAGGGCGTTTTGGTCGCCGGGGGTGCCCTCGACCTTAGGCTAAACCGGTCGCTGGGTTCCCTGAGGTACGTTCAGCGCAGGCTTCAGGGGCGCCCGGGGGAGGGTAGTTCAGTACGTACAGTACATTTTCCTACCGCATACCGCCTGGAGTAGAGGCGCACAGGGACGCAGGCAAGGGCACCGTCTCAGGCGCTGGTCGCGCTGGTTGCACCCGGCAGGACCGGCCAGGCCAAAAGAGGGTTGGCGCCAAAACAGTGTGACTCATCGGCGGACCCATGTCTCTCCGAAGGGCGTTCCCTGTTTCCAATACCTCCGATGTCCTGTACTCGGCTAACAGCATATCGCGGTCCCCACACCAGGAACCCGTTAGTGCTCTCCCATGCCCCGCATTGGCGGCATTGTAGGCAGTACCCGTGGGCCTGCGCCTCGGTCGCTCCTTGCTGCGCAAGCTTGCCCTCCACCCTCCCTCCACACACACAGCCCTCTCAAGCCCTCCTGCTGAGAGGTTTGCTGCCTGAGAAATACAAATTCTCCTGATTTTCCGGTCCACAACTTTTTTCCTTTCTCTCCTCTTCTCTTCACCATCCCCCAATACCCTCCCAAAATATCCAAAATACTATCCACACAGAATACCCAGCAGTTGTCTAACGCCTCAGGCGACCATCAAGATGTTCTAAATCACCCCCCCTCCAACGTCTCCCCCCCCTCAGTCAAAATTCCGTCTCCGGACTTTTCCTCGCACCTCTCCACTCAACCCCCCCGTTCAGCTCGCCTCCCGGTCGATCTGAACTTCAGCCCTGCTTTGAATAGCATCAGCTCCAGTTCCCTCACAACCGCCACCATTTCAGGCCAAGACTTTCCAGTCTTCACCACGGATCCCCAGTCACCATGGCTTCCCTCCACGAATCCCAGCCTGCCGGCACCACCCGCGCATCAATTACAGAGTCCCGAAACGCCTCAGCAGGACTTTGTCTTGTTCGATCAGCCTCGTCAGCCCCTTAATCGGTCTACAGCCTCGCTGCAATCACAGCGTCGTCACTCGTCTCACCAGCAAATCCGTCGCCAACAGCCCGTTTCCCCCGCTGTCCAGAATCAACGAGTAGCCCAGTTACTCCAGGCTTTTGGTCAACAATCGTCTACTGCAAACGCAAATCGCCTCTCGAATCAGTTTTACGCTTCTTCGGCTCCTTCGTCGTCCACCACTTTGAATCAGCAGTCTCGTCCTGCTCGGCCACCCGTTCCTCTCTTTTCCCAGAGTACCGGTAGTGTTCCACAAACCGCCAAGATGATGAACGCTGCAGGTTTGTCCTCCCCGCATTCCCCACTAGATTTCCCCAGCTCACCATCCACTTCAGACGTCGAACTCGAAGAGTTCACTGCCTTCGAGGGCGGGGCCAACACGGCCTTCTCCTCTCCCGCTGTCCCCACTGTTTTTGATTTCAGTGCCAGCGCTTCCAGCTCTACTTCCAACCTGGGCACCATCTCGCCCCAGGATCTGCTCGTGCAAGAGCCCTTCATGTCTGCTCCCAACTCGTCGGCCCTCACGGCTCTGACCTCTCCATCCATCTACAACGAATCTCCTGACTTTGATGGATACGACGTGTCACCAAACTTTGGCACCGCTGATTTCGAGGGTGCTGGTGACCCTTGGTTCCCTCTGTTTCCCCAGGACACTTCTGCTACTGCCGCAGTCCCTGAGAAGCCCAGTGGGCCAAGCGCACCTAGTGTCGAGAACTCTCCTGCCCAAAACTCGGATGAGTTCGAGTCGGCCAGTCGATCGTCTTCCGTCCGCCGGAAGTCGGCCAACTCGCCCCCCAGCTCTTCTCGTCACTCGTCAGTTTCTGGTGTCAACGCTCGTAAGCGTGACAAGCCCCTACCCCCAATCATTGTGGAGGACCCCAGCGACATTGTCGCTATGAAGCGTGCTCGTAACACTTTGGCTGCCCGAAAGTCGCGTGAGAGGAAGGCTCAGCGATTTGAGGAATTGGAGGAGCGCATTGCGAAGTTGGAAGAGGAGCGAGATCATTGGAAGAAGATCGCTCTCGCGCACGCCGGTGTGCAAAACTAAAAGTGGAATTTCTCTCTTTCGCCAGACTATGGGATACCGTTGGTTTTTCCCGATTTTAATGAGTTGTACTTCTGTGTTGGACTATATTATGTACTTCGTCTTCACCGATCAATGAATTTGACTTTTTATTATGTAACTTGCGTTCTTACCGAAGTGACATATTTGATTTGACTGTGAATATGAATTGAACCTGACAATGGGTGATGGACTCAGTCATTCACCACAAATTTGGTGCTTGCCGCTGTTTTGTAGGGTCTACATGTATATTAGAGACTCGTGGCCTGTGTAGATGGAGGAGTAATGCTGGTTCGCTGCCACACTTGGCACTTGAGCATGTCAGTAGTATGTGTTGGGTTGTATCGTATTTCTTACCGAAGTTACAAATGCGTCTTGTATTACCGAAATTTTGAAGGCACTGAGTTGTCGGCTCCGCTCCTATCTTGAGACGGAATATTCTAACTTAAATAGATTTCCTCTGCAACTTGCTTCCTATCTCTTACATGTTGAATCATTGTGGCATGTGCTTTCTCGATTCCTCACGTAGACTCTTGGCCATTGCGTTGGGGAAGATGCACGCGGCAGCGATGAAGGAGCAGCCGCTGCAACCTTCTTCGTACAAGATGTAAAAGCTGGAGGCGAAGCCGAGAATCCACACTTGATCTCCACTGCGCGCTTCTTTTCTGATACTCACCATGCAAGAGAAATCGTTATCGATGCTAAATGTTTGTTGGCAGTCGCAGTGGTCGTGGATGTGGCCCTGGTGGGTTGCAATGCAGACCCTGCAGACTTGAAGGCAGGCCGTTCTTTTTGCGGGAGAATAGAATGGCCTCCCGCAGCGCCGAGAGGCAGTTCTCGGGCTTGATAGATTCTCCAGTCGCCTGATTGAGAAGATGGGAAATGGTGTTTGACTCGCTGTAGCCTGGACGGATAGGATGGGGCGACGTCGGCAAGGCCAACGAAGGCGTAAACCAAATCGCGGGGTTTGTTCGTTTGGAATTTGACGGGTTTCGAAGCAGCTCCCACCAGCCCTTTACGTCTCCCTGTTTCTTACTGCTCAGGCGCATTCAAATCTACCTATCGTCGCAGTTCCGCACTGGGCGAAGAATGGTGCTGCACCGGCCCCGAAGCGCCTGGTCGAGTTGCCGCGTCGCCGAAGAAGCTGTAATGACCAGGTAAACTTAGGCAGCGAGATTGTACATGGTGCGACTTCTCGGCATTGTTGCTTTGGTTAATGCATACCTGATCAGCCCATGGCCGGATGGGTTGTTCTTCACTCTACAGAGCATGCTTCTGAACACACCCAATTGAATGTCCTCGATTCTCAAAAGCATTAAACCGGTGCCCATTAACCATGATTCGTGCAATTCTTCTTTTTTGTGGTGAGCTGACGCAATGAGATATTGCGGAATATTTACCCTTTTTTGTGCTCAGAGTGAGCAGGTCAATGATTTCGCGGCCGATGACGCCTTTAAGATGTAGATCAGGAGATCCAGGTACCTGTTTCGTTGGATAAATCCGTGTGGTTTTCCAGGCGAAGACATTTGCATAATGCTAAGTGTGTTTGAAATGGCCTTCTTCGCAAGTCTGTGATGGCTGTTCATGGCATTCACCCAGGCGGTTTTATCCAACTATCGATCACCTGGAAGAATCTCGGGCTCAGACCCATTCTTCTTCAAACATGAGAGGATGAAAAGAAATACGCAGCAGCTCAAGTCAACACAAAAGTTGGAGGCGAATAAAAAATGGCTTAATTTGTCTTTCGGTACCATCCACATGCCAGATGGCGTGCGCATAGAAGGGGTTATTCCTCAGGCAATACACCAACCAAATGGTAAATATAAGTTAACATCAGGCGTATTAATGTACATGAACTTTTTAGGCAGCGCTTGAAACGATTCGTCATTTGATTCCAGGTTCACATCAGACGGGGACTGACCAATGGCTTCGGTGCTTGGAATAGAAACTCGAATTTTCTGGTCCAGCAAACCTCACGGGGTTGGAAAGATGCGTTTGCATATCACAGCACAGATGTGCCCATTACTCGCAGCAGGTAGCAACCGGCAAACAGGCTTGGGCATTGTATAGAAAAAAACAATACAGCACCTTTTGACTTGAGAGGCGTAATGTAAGGTTGAAATTGAGCGCGGCGTGCTAAACGAATGGAAATCTTGTGATGACAAATCAGGATAGCTGTAATTGATACATCGTTCATGGCAAGCCAACGCTTGAGTTACACCATTGGCTGTTTGGTACCGTCCGCATGGTCCTGTTGATAGCAGCATCAAATGGCTGGATTATGTATATGTGAAGACCAAATGGAGAAACACAGCCGGTAGGCGATTACAACAATTTAGAAACAATGACGAAATTGAGTACAGAGGATGCAACAGCGCCTTCAGATGAAGTAACATTTTTAATTCAACGCTGCACTCAGTCCCTTTACACCATCATTTGAGAGAGCTCGTTAGTTTCCCCCTCGTAGATGCTCAACTCTGGCCGTCAAATTTAAACCGACCAGCTTGGCCAACCACGTGTTATCCAGTCTTAGGGTTAACCGACATTTGCAAGCTTCGCTTAACCCCAAGAGACTGAAGGAAGCGGTAGCCTGCAAAGTTTAGAAAAAATGCCGTCTCATCAACATGTCCCAGCCCTTGTCGAGGGATCAGGAGCAGGGTCAGGGGGATTGCAAAACCAAATTTGGTTACAGAGTCGACGCTTGAGCCCGTCCTGCTCCTTTGGCGACGGAGCCCCACGGAACCATGACTCGATCCGCTGGCACTCGTTTGGAGCAGGAGTGTTGAGGTGGGCCACACGAGAAAAGGGAAATTCGCATCGTTGACTCCGGAAGCACGCCGACTGGCGCGGAGACGGAGAAGCGAAGCACGGGGTAAGCATATTTGCTGTGGGGAGATCAGACCCGGGGTTCTTTTGCAAGCCTGGTTTTCTCGACACACACACACGCACATTTGTTTTTAGTTTGCTTCTATTCTTGTACGTTGCAGGAGCAGCCACCGACGTCTTCAACAACACACGGACGCTTTGATGAGATGCAGAGTAAAATGAGCACTCCAACAGACAGCACCTAGCGCTGGGTGGGCGAATGGGAAGGCCTGGCCTCGTAGTAAAATTGCCCCATTCAAGCCTGCCCGATGGGGCCGTCACGCACCACTCAAGCCTGGCCCGCAGCACCACGCCTCTTTCACACTAGACGGAGCGTGTTGGAGGATCGACGAGGATTCAGGTTTGACAAAGCAAGACAGGCGGCGGAGACTGTTGGTAATTACCGGCAATAATGGCCTCGCCCACCGCATCTCGTGCGATTAAGCGTGCCCCC